>JBBPMW010000801.1:3816-14034 GCA_038090535.1 Tylopilus alboater | reverse complement strand
CCACCATCCAGTGTTGTTTCATACTCGTGATATGGATTGAAATCCATGCATGGGGCGAAAACAGGGTTACTAAAGAGATGCTCGACGACCTCGAGGCCATCTCGCCAATAAACGATTAACAGTGACTTTGTCTTATACGGTCCAACCGTGATCTGCTGACATCGCCAACGTGGAACGTCAGGCAGAGACTCGATCCGACCACGTAAATCCTTCGCTGTACGAAATGAAACCGGATACTCTTTGTTCTGCTGACTCGTCAGTACTCACCCCTAAAATCATATGAACTTAGACGTACATGTTGTAAATGGAGATACGCATCGATCTCCTTCTGGGATAGGGAGCCACTTGAGAGCCAGTTTGCAAGCTCCCACTCACTCTTTGACGCAAAGGGGTAATACACATTTTCTGAGTTACGAATGGAAGAAAAGACATCTTGATCCATGCGCTGAAGAAGATTCAACCCTCCAGGGTAAGCCAGGCCCTGCTTGGGGTGATATTGTCGTGCGCGATGAGAAGTGGAGGCAGCTGAAGCATGAGGCACTTGAGGGAACATCCGATCCTGCCCATCGGTCTGGTGACCATGTGGCTGCGTCGCCCATGAGTTGGTGAGGTCATCCTCCTCGACACCGTCATTGAACGGGTTTATTATCTCCCATTCAAGATCCACTTATACGCATGGATTCAGTAAAAATCAACAAGGATTTAACAGTGAGCTTACCATCTTGAGCCGCATCAGTATCGTCATTGTATTCAGCTCCAGGATTGATGGCCTCCTGCTCTATGTCAGGCAGAGATTGGACAAGCCACCGCCCACAGGAACCCTCAATGGATAGATGCTGGACAACGGCATTGCCATCGGGAAACTCCTTCCAACAATTGGGACATTGAAAGGCTGGAATCTCATCTGAAATGAATGGAATCTGCGAAGATGAGGCCATGAGTAACAACCAAACAGAGCCATGTCAGGTTTAGAGTGACTAGTGACCGGTTGACCCGTGACCCGTGTCAGTGTCAGTTGGAGTCAGTTGCGCAGTGCGACGAGGCTTATGTAAGATGGTTCGACTACGGTCTGTGAGTCGGCCGATCGTATACTCTCAATGTCCTCTCCCCACAAGTTCCCCCAAAGAATGTCGGCAAACACCTCAGGTTCTCAGTCTATTGAAACATCTCATTCTTGCGTGTCTCCTCAAACGACCCCACCATCTTCCAACCCAGCTATCTCATCGCCTGTGGTACACGTCATCAATACCGATTATGCATCAAGTGGCAAGAGTCAGAAGCGAACTCGCATAGAGTTCTCGCTGCCTTCCGATGAATCCTTTCAACCCAGTCGTCAATGTAAGAAGGCAAAAATCATGATGACTACTGTGGGTAGAGTCAAATACTGAGTCGGCAACCTCACAAAGTCAAATAGGTGTCAGCTAAGAGAAATCGAGAGATCGAAAATCTCCATTCCCTTCGCATGCTACAGCTCGCTCGTGCGAGTCGTGAAACTTTCGCTGCACATATGAAGTATCATCTTTTGCGCATCCGTGAAATCGATGTCATGCGCACCACTGCTTATGATGAATATGAGGAGGCACAGACTCTCCTGAAGGATGCAGATCGTCAGGTTGGCGAGGTACGACACATTCTGAGCAGCACTGGGACTGCTTTCTTCAACGAGTGTCATAAGCTCTCTTCAGTCAACCTCACACTGGTCCCTAGTTGCTCTGATGTCTCCGATGTAGCAGAGGACTCAGATGGTAGCTCTAGCGCTTCTCATTGTCTCAGCCCCATTGATACTTAATCCCCCCCCTTTTACGACCTTTATCGCTCTACTATGCCTGTTCCTTATTGATGTATTCTGTTCTAGTACTGCCTATGCGTGTGTTTATTTAACGAGTAATCCATAACCTTGATTTTCACCGTGTGAAGATTGGAAGCTACGGTTGAGACTAAGACGGAGTCATGACGAGTCACTAACTCATTGCTTCTCCCGGTACCAACCTTACAAGACTACAGCCTCATTGACTTATCAAGATGATCAGCGTATTGGTGCGTCCTGCTGTGCTGCATAGTGAGGCGACAATCGTGATTCATTCTTTCATTTGCTGCTGGCCAGAACCAGATGATCTCCGTCGAACTGCCTCGTTCCCCGCCATTGTCAAAGTCGACACAAATCGGAAAACACGATGTAGCGGTGCCAATTGTGGTGCTGACTCGAGCTCTTAGGAACTCTGAAGTAAGTTTGGACAGGGATCGCACATTTAAAATCACCCATATAAGCTGCGTCAAGTTGCTATGAACTTCCTGCAAAATATTTCAATCCATTGATATGACCTCTCGCCTTCACCAGCCCCGTGGAAGACGCGCACGAAGGGCTCGGGGCCATGGCCAAGGGCGACCTCAACCATCTTCCGCCGTTTCTACCGGTGATACGGCTATCATGCCTTTCCACTCTATTCCATACGCTGGACCACCACCCCTTCGTCACTCCGCCCAGGCCAGTGCTGAATCCTCTGCCGCAGCATTGGTTTCCTTCCCCCAACCAGATCGAGAAAACTTCCAATCATTTGGTACCTATTCCGATTCCAGATACGACTCGCTTAGTGTATGGTCAGACCAGCCCACTGGGTCGGCCGCTCCAAACATGTTCCCGTCCCAAGTGTCTAGTGGATGGTCAGAGGCGCCAACTCAGTCACCGGCTGGCCCTCCTGGAGACATGACGCACTTGCCCTCCAATCACACACATCCATCCAACACGCTCTCCTACTCCACGACGTTGCCACTTCCACCCCAGATATCCATGGACTCAGAGATGATGGTCACTCAGGAGAGATTGAGGGCGGCTGCAGATATGATCCAGGTATATATTTCTCATAATTGAGTTGCCTGGCTGCGTGTTGAGCTTCTTCGGCAGGTTAAGGGTAAAGAGGTCAACGTACTTGAAAAGCACCAAAGCAGCCGTCGTACCAGACCACCATCCCAAGATCATCTTCGCACCTTCGGAGACAAGTTATACTTGCGTCCTCAGGCTTATTCATCTCGCCTCTCTCGGGAACCCTCACATGCTGGTTCCGTGTATACTATTAACAGTTTGGCCTCCGATGAGCAGACAAAGGCTCGCAACAAGGGACCTGATACCTCCTGCTTGTCTCACTACGACGATATCACACAGGAGGTTCTGAAAGTGGCACAAAACATTGCAATTTCCGAGATGGTCTGTTCGGTAGGATGGCCGGTCGTTTTGCATGGGGACAGCCACCGAGGAGTCTGGAGGCAGACATTTCATGAGGCTTTGCAGCAAGCATGTACCAAGTTCGATACTAGTAAGTTCATTCCGCTCCGTTCAATCACAATCTAACTTAAGACACAGATATCACGCTGACCAAAGGAATTGAACACTATGTAAGTATTGTGTCCAGGTACCCACCTTTTACTGACTTGAATTTTAGTTGTTGAAGTGCATCACAAACGTCCGTTCTGATGCGGTGAAGGCAGTGAGTACATTTGCTGCAAAGTATTTTGCGACTAGTGATGCTGCTCTTGTGGCAGATCCCATACGGTTTGTAGCTTGGAAAGAGCAGGAAGTGGCGCGCATAACAAACCCCCAAACTACCCAGTATTTTATGCATGAGCTCGATGCTGATGTTTGTCGCTTTTTTTTAAAGATTCTCTAGAGACTCATGGCACTTCATAGGGTAAAGTTATCCGGTGGTTTGGCAATGGCCATCTCGAACAATATCATTCAACATTCTGGTACTACGGTTACTCCAACTCCCCTATCAGGCACTTCCCAAACGACTTTCAAACCACTTCACTGCGGATGTATGCACTGTCTGCCACTGCGGTATGTAATATCATGCAACAGATCATCGCGTGCATGCTAACTTTATAGCAAGCTTCTTTGTGCCCTCCGCCGTGAAGTTTATCGTGTCGAAGGTGTATGCGGAACAACAATAACCTTCGATGGAAAGATTTATGCGCCGGAATATAAAGCCCTGTACGAGAGTCTTCTCGACGCAACGCAGAACTCTGCTATTGCTCAATCTTTCAACACACGTTTGGAATGGTTGCATAACGTCAGCCTGTAGGTACAGCAGAAAGATCAGTCGACTATCACTTATGATTCTACAGGGAAAAAGCTGCCCAACAGAAAAACAACCCATCCTCCCCTCAAAAGGCCCCACGCAAGGTGTTCATTCCTTCTGCTGACGAGATTGCGTCGTACGAGAGTTGGAATACTTCCCCAACAAGTCTCTTTACTGGCCAGGGAGGTGCTGGACCATCAACTCTCGCCTCGTATTCCGAGTCCACATATGGGTTGTATGATTTTCAGCCTGAGGAGCAGAGTAGTATGGATTTCTAGTCGTACATTTTCTTGTGTTGTATTCATGCTAGTAATCATTTCTTATCAAAATCACGCTGATCGTTTCTTATCAAAATCGCGCTGACCACTTCTTATCAAAATCATGCTGACCATTGGTTTACGAAACGCTAAATCTTGTTTCTGTGATCACCGTCCGACGACACATACCGTCCGTAATGGTATCATACCAGCTCATTGGTAGCCGACAGTTTGAAGGTGTTTAACTGGTATATACTGTTTTTGAATTCACAGATGAGCTCCAAGCAACCAGTTCAAAGAGAGCGCCACACTCAACGTCTACCGACTCCCCTCCACCTCAAGCCCTCGTCCCCACAAACTCCCTCCAACTCCTCACCTCGCTCGGCACGCTCCCCTCCTGATAGCCCAACAACAACCCTCTCCCGTCCGCCCCCATCTTCCGCCTCAACGCCTCCACCTACGGCACCGCACACTTGGCATTGTTCAACAACGGCAGCCCGAAATCGACTGCGTTTCGACGGGCGACGTAGTCCTCGTCTTCCCGTCCCTTGCCGCGTCCCTGAGCGAGGTTGATCACGGATTGGATCTCGTACCCGTCAAAGACCTCGCGGAGACGGCGTTTATCAGTCGTGGGGAAGACGATGTTTTGCAGGTGACGTGGGGGATCATGTGAGGATGACGGTCAAGGCAGCTTCGATCGCGGGCGAGGAGACATGGAGCTTGAAACCTAGAGAATGGAGTGTTTTGGCAATCAAAGGAAGCTCAGGCATATTGGGCGAGCCGCCGATAAGGACACCAGAACGCGGACGGGGAGGCTTGAAGCTCGAGTTATCTCAGGGGCAGAATATCCAAAATAGGCAACTTGGTCGTGAACACTGACTCCCTCGGGCCACAGTTCCACATTTCTGACCATCAAGGATAATCAGTGCCGACGAGCGGCCACACGTCCACACAGTGTTGCTTTGGTATAAGACACGAGCTAACCGTGTTCCTTTGACCGTAAGACCCATATTTTTCAACCACCACCCAGAAACGCTCACCAGTCTTGTTCTGTGTTCTTTCACTTTGCGCAATTGGCTACTACGACGTTGACCATCCATGCCAATGCTCTAGACCCGGAAAAGTATGCGAGAATCGTGAAATTCATCGCACGTTGGTCACTTGTGGCACTCGATCCGTCCTCGCAGCTAAGGGCGATGGAGGATTGCAGATAGTAACGCGCCGTTCGATGCAAACGTAACCGCGTGCGATGGATCGATGGCCCGCCTCAAGTAGAAAATTAGTCATGATATACCGCAAGCGTGAGATATCGATTCACAAGCATTGATTGGGGAAGTAATGAGAAAAGTAAATGATGAAAGACACAGTCATTTGTACTGGGTGATGTCGAAGACAGAACAAGCCTGGCTACAAACAGGTTCGATAAAGTGACGACGAAATGGGAAGACTAGAGCCAACAACAACATGGGTTCGCGGAACAATGCGAGGGAGAGGATGCCCTCGAACGTTGAAAGCAACAGTTGCGATGTCCAACGGTCATGGAGGGTAAACGAATGTCGCTCGGACGCACGAGCGCATAGTCATCATCAGAGCACATCCAGTACGCGTATGCTGTCTACTAGCTTGTCCAATATGACTGGCGTTATCTCCTGCACCTGAACGGTGATGAGACTCTCCGGCACGACCCTCCTGTATGCTGCCACGTTGCCAAAATCGGGTGTGAGCAACAGCGCACCGAACGGCTGTCTCAGTCGAGCGATGACTCGGAGGGCCAGCATCTCTTTGTCACTCGGCATCAGAGTCGAAGGAGGCCGAAGGGATTCTGCAAATGAATCGCGTTTTTGGAGTAACGTGTCTGAAGGGGGTTGGAAAGATGCCACATCTGGACGGCGTGCGGTGGTGCGTCCAAACGACAGCCGAAGGCGGGAAGCGAGCTGCGCTGTTCGCGATCGCGGGGCTGTCATGGTGGCATTGGAAGGATCAGGGAACGGAGGCGGCTCGCCGAACATAGAATATTGATCGTCTGTGTTCTCTTCAGGTATTGTCTTGAACGCACTTCCCAAAGGCCGTTGGTCGAGAAGAAAGTCGATCCATGGGTAAATGAGGTATAAGGTTTTGAATTGAAAGAGGTCTTCCTCCGTCCTGATCTCCACAATCCCGAGTACAGTTGTCTGTGCGCGCAATACTCGTTCTGACGTGCTTCGAGAAACCGACAAGGGCCCGAGCTTGAAAACAATGCATGGCAGTGTCATCCTCCTCCCCGCAAACGACGGTACACGGAGTTCATTGAGTCGGTCGTAGAATCTTGTGACCGAGGCGAGATCGGGTAGAGTGTTCCGCAATCCAGTGGCGATGGTCTTCATTTCGGCACCTGTGATGGTCCGTGGAATGTGCGAAGTCGGCAACTCTTTGAACACAGTGATGCTGCTT
Source organism: Tylopilus alboater (assembly GCA_038090535.1). Taxonomy (NCBI): domain Eukaryota; kingdom Fungi; phylum Basidiomycota; class Agaricomycetes; order Boletales; family Boletaceae; genus Tylopilus; species Tylopilus alboater. Next base: position 7,274 of record JBBPMW010000801.1, on the reverse strand, counting down.
GGGAGGCAACTGTTGAAGCTTCCCGATTTCCCTGTCCATGCGAGGATGCTCGTGTCCCCAGAGCTCGGTAGCAGCTGAGCCAACAATTTCCCCAGCGCTTGGTCCCCCTCACCATACACGACCGGCAACGACATGGAGAATATCCCAAGCAACGAGTACCCTGCGTCCTCGACGAGGGTCGTCTGTCGTGTCGAAGCTAGACACAACTTCTCCCGTATGTCGTCTAGCCCAGGTCGGAGTGCCATCAACGCTCGCGCCGAGATACCCGTTGCCTCCTCCATCTCCGAGACAATCTCCGCTGACTCTTTGTGATTGGGAATATCGAGGTTCAGATATAGTGTCCAGTCCTTGTTGTAGAATCGGACCACCTTGGACGCGTGATATTCCTGGAATGTCCAGGCACGACAGTTCCAGATGCTGTCCACGAGGCGGCGCCATGGAACGTCACAGAGATAAACGACTGTCAGAGCAGAACCCTGGTACCACTTGAACATGGAAACCAGGGCTTCTTGGAGCACGATGTGATCTGCCTTGTTGATGCAACATGCATCACTCCATGCCCAATGCAGCCCGGCATCCCGCACGATCCTGCAGAACACCCGAAGTTTGTCGTTGGTAGGGGATTTGTCGAGATCGTACACCACGGTGCGTATGACTTTCTCGAATAGAGGTTCATTGTCCTCCCACTTGTGCGAGAACATGGCATAACGATAGTACTCTGTCACGTGATGCTTGATCTGGTCATGGTCAATTCGGGTCATCATGGAGATCATCTTGTGGAAGACGGGATGCGATTCAAATGCAGAAGCCTGTTCAGATTTGTCGAGAAGTCGGCCAGAGATGGTGTTAATGAGCACACGTGGAGAGTCACGGATGGCATCCTGAACAGCCTCACAGATAGCCATTCGCGTCTCTGTGTACTGGCGATGAAGCTCTGGGAAACGAGATCAGTAAGTAGATGAACTTGAGCATGATGAGGACGCCCTCACCCTGGATCCCTGGATCGGACGACTGTGATATCTTTGACAGCATAGTCTCGAATACATTGATTGCGTTATCATAGTCTCCCGCCTTGTGTAACGCTGCATGTTTCATCTCATAGCCCCATGGGGACAAGGGATCGAGCTCGATCGCCTAGTGATGCTCTATCGACAAGAACCAGCCCGCTTGAAACAAAGCGACATACCTTATTTGCGTCATTCAATGCTGCCTCCCATAGACCACCGGCTATGTACGCCTTGCTTCGCTTGACGAAGAGACCCTGCGATGCAGCGGAATCGAGGGAGAGTGCAGCTGAATATCGGGAGATGGCTTCGTCATAATGCTCGGTATCCATTGCGGAATTCCCAAGGTACTCCAGCCTTCCGCAACAACGTGATTTGAATTCTAACGGATCGTTGTCACGTACATGCGACGCATTTGTGGGCACGGTCACTCACCAAGAACCCATTTTATCTCCTTGCCTTGTATTTCCTGCCCCAACTCATTTGTCATTTCGTGAAAACACTCCGTCGCGTCCATTACCCGGTCGACTGTTTCGAGACATTCACATAAGGCCTTATATATTGTCAATCTTGGTACTTTCAACTTCAAATCAAGATATTAATTTCGCATAGATATCAATCGAGGAATACACCTACACTGCCAGCAGTCGCCAAGGCATCCTTCCATGACCGATCTGCCAATGTTACGTTCGCCCACTCCGTCAATACCGTTTCATAGCCCCATTGAAACAAGGGATCGAGCGTTATCAACTAATCATTCTGCGTCAACAGGATCAAACCTGCACAAGACAGAAATGACGTACCTTGCTCGTATCATCTAATGCCTCTTCCCATAGCCCCCTTGCCATATATACCTTGGTTCGCTTGATGAGAATGTCTTGAGGGATGGCAGGGCCAAGGGACAATGCGGCTGAATACTGAATAATTGCATTGTCGTGTTGTTGAGCATCTACCGCTTTGTCTCCGAAGCGCTCCAGCTTTTCAACGCAACGCTGCTTGAAGTCTGCAGAGATCGATCACATAAACGCTGCCTGCAACAGTATACGTGACTGCTCACCTGTAGCCCATTTCGCTTGCTCGTCATGTGTGATTATCTCCCGCGCCAATCCATCGTTCATTTGGTGAAAACACTCGATTGCGTCAGTTATATGGTAGATTGTTTCAAGACATTCACATATCGCTCGATAGATAGTAAGTCTTGGAACCACGAACTCCAAACCAAGACCATCAGGCTCTCGAGGTATATATCAGGGTAAAAAGAGATACTCACGCCGGCAGCAGTAAACAAGGCGTCCTTCCATGAGCGACTCGCCAATGTAACTTTTGTCCACGCCTTCAGAAGCTGTGCGTGGGTCGATGAATCGAGGGCCGGACAAAACGTCGGCACATCATCATGGGCGGTTTCCTTTGATGCTGCGTCATCGTCGATTTGGGGAGTCGAGAGACATTGACGTGTAAAATCTGGCGGAAAAGCTTGAATTCATGGAAACAAACAGCTAGACATGAGCTCACCTGAAACCCACTCGGTTACTGGTCCGCTCGTGGAGACCTCTTTGTCAAACATATTTACCAGTTCGAGCAGCGATTCGCCTGCATCCTTAATGCGACCTGCTGCATACAGGGCTTCACAAAGATGCCGTCGAATTTTGATACCGAGATCATCGAACCTCCAACCGGATATCTGTCAAACACGGTCACCGTTGTCCATACATATGTCGCCGGACGGTCGATAGGAGCCTACCAGTGAGATATCGAAGAGATCGAACTTCGCGCCGTATCGCATATGGGCTCGTGCACGCTCGAACGAATGAATCGCGCCCTCGTAGTCGCTGCTCTCCATATGTGAGTTTCCAATGAGAAGATACATATATGCCTGGTGGGAATGTCAGTGGTGACGATGTAGTGGAGCAGCGCGTCATGCACGTGCCTGAATCAGACAGTATATTGGGTGTAACTGCACTGTAGCGATGAGGTCGCCAACGCGCGACATCGCATCATTGTGCTTTCCAGCCATAAACAGAATGACAGCCTGAGTGAGACAAGCAGCTGAAGGGAATCCAAGTGCGACAGCGTGGCAAATACACACCTTGATCAAAAGAAGATGATCCACGTGATCTGGATCACAGTACCTGAACGCCAAGTCGAACACTCGACACCCGTCCTCGTTTTGTCCACTTCCGATGAGCGCAACACTCTTTGCTATGTAACCAATGGCAGACGGTCGAATCTTGATCGACTTGATGTCATTTAAAGTGAGTATGAGCGAGTGGGAGACGAAATCAGGACGCACGTTTTCGGCATCGTCGATCGCTTGATCCCAAAGATGAAAATGGGATCGTACGAGGGCTCTGTTGGCGAGTGCATGATGGCTTTTGTGCGTCGAATTGGAGATTGTTTCCGTCAATGATGTTTCCGCGTCTGCGAGCCCGCCCTGTTTCCACGAGTCAAATGCCG
>JBBPMW010000800.1:0-14059 GCA_038090535.1 Tylopilus alboater | reverse complement strand
AGGGACGTACCTCAGGAAATACCAGAACCGCGACTTGGCGACGACCTCATTGGGCGCAAAGATGCGCATGCGGTAGATTTTTGGCGTGGGGTCCGATTCGGTGGGGAGATGGCGCCCGACAACTTGGTATTCTTGAAGGCCCATCTGGATCACAATGGTATATTAGCATCCACATCCACCACTACAACACGGCATCCATCGCCAGTAGACTCTGGAGCGTAGAAACCGTTGTATGTGTGGATGATACAGATTCCGTGCGAGCGCGTGGATGGCACGCACTTTCGTCGTAGTCTTGATCTGGAGGCGTTGACGCTGTCGGGGACGATGAGGGACCCTCGTTGGATTTGAGTGTATAGTTTGGTTCTGTTTACTAGCTGAGTATGAACTGGGTTAGGATTGCCGAACGAGCGCGACACTGGCAATGCCGCGCCAAATTTAAAGTCCGCGTAGTCATTGGATTTACTTTCAAGCTCCGCGTGAGACTCACGCCGACGGCAAGTGCTGCACATTCGTCCCCTACAACATTAGGAATCTGCAACGGGATATATGTGCTTTCATGTCTGCATGCATGTCAAGTTAGTACCCTGATCTGAACTTGAATTGAAAATTCTAGTTACTCCAAAGTATCAGTGACAAGATAGACTAGCACTGAACGGTGTGAGTCGATCGCTCGCTGGATGGTGAGGCGGGTTGGCAACCCCGTTGAGATGACCGGGACCACGGCATTAAAAGCGTTACAAAAGGGACAACCAGTTCCAAAAGGTTTCAGGACACCGACGAGTGCAGGCTTACACGCCCCATTGACCATCCCGGACGCCTTGCATGTCGGGGACACTACGCAGTCACTACTAGCACCCTGCGTGTCCGAGTCCGCAGGTTTCAAAGAAAGATTGCACGGTATCACCCGTTTCAAGTCCTAGCATGACCGCTTTCCGATCTCGAAATACGAGGTCTGGTTCGGGAAGGCTGCATGATGACTACCTCTGGTTCCGAGCTGACGGGCTGCACACGTCCTCAAAGGAACGGCGTGCACACCGAACGATGGTGGTAAACGTCAGTTAGAACGACGAGGTCACCCTAACCCTTCCGTGAATTGCCGTGTGCAAACCGATCAGTCCATCATTCGATCGATCATTGCATTCACAACAGTACCCGACGACACGAAAACAAGGACAACAAAAGACCTAGGCGTACTTGAAGTGTAGCAACTCTGGTAAGGAACCACATCCCCATGTCCTCTACGGACCAACGGTACCAAAAACAGCACTTGGGGTGCGCTCCAGCTGAGCCGCCTCCATTCGCTCTTGGACTTGCGGTAGACTCCTGCCGAATAAAGCGTGATAATCGATGCAGGGGGACAATAGTGCGAGTCCAGAATGAGTTGTAGAAAACACGATAAAGAGAGGCGGGTTTGTGTGAATGCTGACTGGTTTAGGGCAGGTCGCACCAAGTTGTCGCAATGTCAATGATCATGAAGTTCTACGTGTCGGAGTCTAGTTCTAAGTATGACTACTTATGATTATGCACGTCGCCCAAGTGGACGTTGAAACCCGTACGATGCAAAGGAAAACCAATATAAAACCTAGGTAATATAAGTATATCCAGAAAGAACGTGTATTAAAGTGAGCATAGTCGTCTATCAGTAACTTCCAGGTGAGGGGAAATGCGTTGAATGATAGCAGATCGAGCGAAACAAGAGGGCTCTCTCGCCAGCGAGAATACATGATATGAACTTGAAAAATAGTATACATATCGTGGAGGATGGTGGTGCACCGTGGACCCGGGCTGAGTGATAGTGAACTTGGCGATTCAGCCGGGGTCCTCTCGGTGGATGCGCGTCTATCATGGTTAGTTTCGCGTGCATTCGTCATATCGTACACCGCGCCAGCGCGTCAAAGCATCATGTAGTATATCCAGAGACAATGAAAGGATGAGTGTCATGTAGGTCTTGTTTCTTGTGCATTGCGTATCCTCAATGTACGTCCTGGGTCATATAGAATAATCTAGATCTGACGTCAAATGCCACTGTATGGGAGTGTATTGAATACGAACCGTGAGGCGGTTGTAATTTCCACAGCATCCCGACGTTGGATCGTCAACGAACGTCACAAGGCTGTGTCATGAAGTAGCACATGACCAATGCCAATCACGCCCCGACAGGCGAATGACGGGCGGTCGAAGATGGAGAGGAGTCGTCAACGAACCAGCTGTCTCGGGGGATGCCCCTGAGCGCTGATGCTCCGAAAACATCCACCACTTCGTTTTCGCGTTCGCGCTCGTCACCGCGCAGAACATCCTGCACTGGTGTCCCTCGGTTTGGGCTCCTGTCGGCCTCATCCTGCGTCCCAAACGTCGTCGTGCTGTACAATCGATTTTTCACGACCTAACGGGAATGCAGATCAGGGTTAGTCTCTGCGTGGAAATAAACCGGAGAGAAAGTGGACTGACACCACCGATAGGTCGCGAGTAATCCTCAAAGTCCCTCAAGCTCGCATCACTACATCCCTCAGTTCGCAAACGAGGGTGCAAGAGGCCCTCCGCAAGACGCGATTCTTCGGTAGGTACAGGCGACGGCGCGGACGCAAGCACGTATCCGGTCGGAAGTGGTGTTGCAGGTTGAAGCCCCCCGGTACTAAAGGCAACAAGTTTGGGGTCGTTAGGATGACATGGTAGCACATTGTGGATTGGACGCGGTTCTTGATGAGGTGGGGTGTCTCCTACCCCAGAGTATGGCGAAGGTGGATGCGGATCAGGGTTCGAGAGAACGAATGAAAACCGTCTTCGGTGTGGTGTCGCAGGTTCTACCTGAATTGGAGGCGGTGTCATCCGATCAGCAGCCTTCTCGGGGTCTACATCCATAGAGGCCGTTGTCGGAGACGGAAGATCTTTGTTTGAGGAGTGAGGAGAGGGTGTATGTCCCGCACGACGCAAGCGTCCCAACAACGCACGAACGCCCGCAACAGGACTCACTCTTCCTTGCTTCTCGTCCACGCTTCCCAAAGCCGAGGCAGAAGAAGTCCAGCTCCGGGGCCTTGGTTTCCAATCCTTCTCTCGGAAGCTCTGCTTTTCTCCTCGCTTTTCCTTGTCTGAAGCAGCCGAACCCCGGTCCCTCCACGCCCTGAAACTCGTTGGAGGGACCCCAAAACTATGCCGATTGTCCCCTGTCTTCTTCCCTGTACTACCACTGGACGAGCTCCCCTGTCTGTTGAACCCAAACCTGAATCCCTGACTTTGACCGTGTCCCTGACTGTATGCGCTAGACAGTGCCCCCTGGGACGAGACACTTCTGAGGACATCAAAGCTACTTGGCGTGCCACTGCGCGCATACCCATATGACCCACTCCCGGAAGCAGACCGAGTACCGTGCGACCCTGAGGTATCGTATGGGAGGGCAGGGTATACGCTGCCGGGACTATACATCGAACCTGCCGGTGAACCAAACGCAGATCCAAGTCCGGGCCTGTTGCCTCCCGGGTCAGTCCTGGCAGCGGAGCTGATGCCTCCAGGTGTAGCAGCGACGGCGGACAACTCTGGATTCACCTTGCCGATGCCTAGAAGGGGTTCCTCGCTTCCTGTCCGTGTCCTGCTAAGAGCGTCCACTGAACCGGAGCCAGAACCAGAGCCAAGCGTCTGCGAGCGAGCGTAGTACGAGTTACAAGATGGGGCAACACTATATCCACCGAGCCACGCGGCCGCATCGGGGCCAGGTGAGCTTTTCCTTCGCGAAGCCATAAAGTACGAAGAAGGTGGTGGAGCAGGCTGCGTTGTTTGATGGTATGGGGGCTGCGACACATGCGGAGGTGGAGACAGCGGGATCATATAGGGTAGGTCATCAGGGGGAAGTACGTGAAGGGGCAACGTCGGAGACGAGGCTCGGGTAATATCGTCATCCATGTCAGTGGCGGTATCGTGGTGGGACCCATAGACGCCTCCAGTACTCCCTCCCTCGTTGCCTCTTCCGAACCTTTCTGTCAAGTGGAGGGCAGCGAGAATGCCTGCGTAGCGTTCTTCCGTGACTGGTCCACTTTGATTCGTGGGATGTTCTGCACCGTGGGTGCTCCCAATGCCATATTCAAGCTCTTCCACATCCAATATTTCGTCATCCAGAGGGCCAGGAGCGTGATTCTCCGGTGGGATGAGTGCAGCTTCTCGTGCCAGTTTACGATGACGTCTACGAGCGCAGAAAAGCCAGAGGGCCGAGAACGCAAATGCACCGACAATTCCGAGCACGATCGTCGCGAGGGTACCTGGTGAGAGGGGCACAGTACTGTGGTTTGAACCCCGAGGACGTACACCAAGTACAAGGGATCGTGTTGGAGAGATTGCCACGAGATTGCCAGATAAGTAAAACGAGATGTGATCGCAGAAAAAAAAGGTCAGTCGAAGTCGAACGGATCATGACGACACAGGGGTAAAACCCAAACAAACGAAGTAGGAATGAAATCGAACTAGAAGCATCAGAGAAAGAAGATTCAATCGACACGATGATCCCCTCAAATAATGTATGAAGCAACCTAGGACAAAATAGACGAGAAAAGACCAGCAACGCACTTACCCATTTGCCGTGCTTCCAGGGGATTTGGTGCTCAACACGCTACTGGTCGTGACAAAATCAGTAACAGTTCCTTCCTGACCCAGAACAAAGGACGTGATCGTATAAGTTGACGCGTAGGGCGACGAGGAAGGTGAGTTGATTGATGTCACCAGTGTGGTCGAAAAAACAACAGTCGTTGTCGAATCTGGAGCATCGATTGAACTGCCAGTTGTCGCAGACGTCGAGGATAGTGTGAACGGAGGGGAGACACGCGTAGACGGAAGTTGCGGACTCGTGGACTGGGATGAAGATACTGTCACCGGCGATGTGAATGTTTCCATTGATGTTGTGGAAAATGAGTAAGTGGACGTCGGAGTAGGGGTAGGGGTAAATCCTGACATGGATGGTGAGTTGGTAGAAAGGGAAGGAAATGGACACGACGAATGTGCCGAGGAAGAGGTCAACATTGTCCCAGATGGAGCGGACCGAGACGTGAACGAAGTAGAAACATAGGAATTAGAGCTGAACGCTGAAGAGGGTGGTAGGCTCGTACCCGCGCTGGTGCTTGCAGTCGACCCCGGCAGATCCGAAGGGACAGAAACGCTGGAACCGGAATAGGGTCAGTGGTACAAAAATAACGCCAACGAAGTGTATCACCTTGGACTCGATTGGCTTGAGGGGATGACGACACCAAGTTTGCTCAAATGATTGGGATATACAACTGTTCCTGAAGGTGGCATTATCGAAGAGAACTCGGTAAGCGGAGGTGATCGGGAGCCTGGTGAAAAATAGGTGAGGGACGATGGTGGTGTGGAGGACTGATTAGGTGGCGTCGTGAGGGGCGTGGACAAGGGCAGCACGTCCGGGAGAGAGTAAGCCGTGTCCGAGTGAACGTTGCCCGGGACGGTCCCGGAAGCAAAGAGGATGGAGTTCAAAGTGAGAGATGAAGGGCTGATGAACATGTGGTAGTGTGCATGTGAGGTATATAAGGAAGTGGGTTGATGCTATTTTGGCGTGAAAGACGTGAGTGTGCACAGAGTGAAGGAGTTTGTGGTGGAGAGAGGAAAAGAAACAAACTGGCTGCCGACGTCGTGGGCTGAAGTGGTGAACTAGAAGGCCCGTTACGAGGTCTTACGACAATAACAAGCGAGAATATACGACACCTTGGCGCCATGTCATTATGTATACGTTAGGACGCTGTCCTCGATCGTGCCAGTGCTGTGTTGTCCTCGATCCGGGGGATTATCCTGCGCCAGTACGAGAGGGAGAAGTGAGGCGATAAAGTGGCGTTTCCAACACTGCACGGAGACGGGTCTTGTTCGCGAGCCCGACAAGGCTGCGCGCTAACCTACTTGGTCCTTTCATTTATGTAACCCGACTCTTGTTTGTGCCCGTCGAGGCAAGACCACATGTAAAACTGAAGATGAACGTTGTTGCAAACGGCGGCGACGACGACCACGACGTCAAGGATGGACGAGCACACGTGGCATGCGGCGTGTAGTGCCTTAATAGGAAATGGTCCTCAACGTGGTCGCTGTGTGCGATGACGGAGACATGCTGATTTCCCAGGTCTGCACTGGTATTTCGCCCACGCGCGCCCTACTAGTGTACCACGCCGACTTCATGGGCACCGCGTCTCCACCGCAATCGAGTGCTGGCGAGGGCATATCCACGTTCTTGGCACTCGCCATGCTGGCAATGGCCGTGTTGACAGTGTTCCTGGGTCACGGTTGAAAGCGAACGATCCACTGCAGCATCATCGAGAACGGGCAATGTCGAGGCGAGACTTGTGAGGATCCCGCTGCCCAATTCCACTGCCAACAGACTGAACAACGCGTTCTTCTACAGTGCTGGCACTCTTCCGATAATGTCGGTCAGCCACATTGCGGTGGGTACATGGTAGTTAATGATGACGCAGCCCACCCCACTTGCTGCCGTGTCCGATCGTATATCGTCATGCTACCCCCTGGAACCCTTTCACTAGTCGATTGGTGGACCTCGAATGAAATATGAACCTTATACTCTCACCTTTTCGTTCAAGGACAAGTGCATGTCATGAAAAGCATAGAAACGCGATGAGCTCCTTTGGACTCGCATTCCAGGTGTACGAGCGATTTCTGTTCATGTTCCTATTGCGATCTCTGACTCATAATTTGATCTCAGGGCTCATGGTATCCCGACGATTGCCGTGATCGTTTCCTCTTGCCGCCAATCTATGGCGAAGGGGTACTGCTAGCTGCGAGACTCGAACTCCGTCTCGCGAACGGGTATAACATATCGCAATCATGAGGTATTCAAATCATCTCGAAACGCCCTTGGTGGGCTCGAGATGGATACTGAAAAATGACATTTTCATGTTTTGGGATCGCCTACATGGATGCTCATGTGTCAACAAGATCTGGGCTCGCTCAGTTGCGAAAAAAGTTAGTGGAATTTCCGTTCGTTTCTGACAGCTGCTCTGGGGATACGGTCTAACCGCGGATGCGGGCTTCCGTGTGGGTTCTCATCATTAACGATTGCATTTGAACTGCCTGAGTCGTCTTACTCACATTGACCGTCACCCGCGCAGTTCAGCTCCTACCTTTTTGCTGAGCGTGATATAGATCTTTATTCTGACAATTTGCGCTCATTCGCTTCCGTTGCCTTCAAACAACAAACAAACAAACGCAATCGGAACCTGTGACTGGCAGGGGGTGGCGAATCGCACCCGAATGATAATGTAACCCGAGTAAGAGAAATGAGTTTCTAAACGTTCGACGAAGGTGGAACATGAAGAGCGCGACGGCTTGAAAACATGTACAACTGAATGTGTTGAACCACCCGCTAGATGCTGCTGTGGCACTCCGATAAGACTCATCGCGTCAGTAGCGTAAGTTTTGCAAATTTCTCTGATGAACGTGAAGCTATAATACTAACTTCTCCGAAGCACTTGGTTGATCAGAGATCTGTCACAATTTCTGCCTTACAAGGCTTTCCAGTTCCTCCGTCATGTCCTCTACAGACTCGCCGGTTCCACTCGGTTCCACATGTGGTGCTCGGCTGTTGGCCGCATTTTTCGCTGTCACTTTATGGGTACGACCTGTATGCAGACGTAGGTTTTCATCAATCACTGACAAGAAAGCACTAGCATGGGCTAAATTTTGCAAGACTTATATAATGCCCTTACTAGTGAATAACCATTCAAGGAACCCCTGTTAACGGAGACATTGGGTAACCCCTACATAGGTATCCAAAGATAGGGATAGGCCACTATTAAGTCTCGTAAGTTGTCGCCCATATGTGTGGAGTTCGGCTCAATGGCCACACAGGTCGTATGGTTCTGGCAAGTGGTCCCAACTAAGAGCTCCCATTTCCTATTATATTTTAGTACAGGCTGTTGAACACAGCGCACGAATTTCTCATCGTGAAAGGAGGTGGGAATGCTCGTCTCATCTTACGATAGCGCCAAGGCTCGAATTTCCATGGTAGTGTGCGACTCTCCCATCGTCCATTTTTGTGATTACCGTCAAGCTCGGACCGTAGTCCCGTAGGCTAAAGTTCTTCTGCTGCACGTATACTGATCTCAACGGAGTTTCAGTGAATACTTGGTAGGTGCTGGAGGAACGTGTTGTACCCAAGCACGTTGACTGATCCATTCACAGGGGGTGGCTTGTTGATGGTCAATATTTCTCACACATCATATTTCTATCAATGCTCACAGTCTCTCGTGTTTGTAACCCCCCAGACGTTCTTTACCTATCGGATATGGAGATGTAAGTTGTTCTGTGCTTAGTTGTCGTATTTCAGACCATCTCTCCTTCGTACTAGTAGTCGCCAGTATATGACGGTTTTACTGGGCAATTATGGTATGTTAGGGAAAAGATCTCAACCTGGGCTTAACGCAGTAATGAGGTGTATAATACAGGTCCCAGTATGTTTGTTCGAATTGGGTGAGTCGTGAAGCCTTTCGTCGGCTTGGCGGTTCTCTTAACTCGTCATCTCTCGCAGCCGGATCTTTTGGTAGGTGCGAAATACCACAGAAAACACATGACATCAGGTTTGCGTCAATATATAAGAAACCATTTCTGCTATTCATCGCTAGGGAAGCGCAGTCATTCCCACAGCTGTGGAACTTGTGTCTTCCCCGTGCCAGTTGTACGCATTTTGGAATGCCCACAGTTTATGAACTACTCTGATGTAGCTGCAGAGCATCTGGATCGCGATACAACTCGACAATTGCCATGGGTTTGATTGTTCTGCTCGTCAAAAGTCAGGGACTTGTGCTCAAAGGGTCAGTTTCTTTGATCCTATTCCAATGGGACAGAAGGTCCTTACTCTATGTACAGCTCCCGCTCCGTCATCCAAAGGCATCTCATTCTCACAATCAACACTGGAATCTGGACCGCACTGTTTGTCGTGTTCATCTTTGTGGCGGTGAGTGACTTCTTCGCATCCCTTGTCCCTAACGGAATCTCACTGAGCGTCGTCCCCCCGACACGATCATAATCAATTCCCTTGCGCCTTTAGATGCTCGCACACAGAAGCACGCGGATTCATGCCGCTCTCTACTTCCCGCTCTACTGCAACACTGTCCTTATCAACCTTAACGCCCGAGAATTTCTCAACATGGGTAAATGGCTGCCGATCGTCAGGCTCTCGTTGGATTTCTTGCGTTGTCGCCCCTCCTGTCTGGCTGTGTGTGCTCGAATGCCTTGCTACATCATAAAATACTTGATCCTAGTTACCCACTGTCGTTATCATCACGACGCCAACTTGATCAGAGGCAAAGGGGGATTGATATTCAATTATGTACTAGTATAACGGCCTACCGAGCACCCATGGACCGCAAGCAAGCGCCTAAGCCCTGTAGCCTACTGTGTCGGGCCTAGCCCAGCAGTCTATATTTCGCGTTACGTGAGCACAACGGTAGGGTGGTCACGCTTCCCTTTCCAAGCGGCCGTGAGACAAAGTTAAACTCTCTTGGATGTACCTAAAATTTTTGAACTTTACGTCTCTATAGCGATACGGCCCCGCGACAGAGACCTTCGGCTCCCCATCATGACAGGGAGGGCTGGATCGTGGATCCACCCATTCAGATCTGCACTCTGGCTGCCAAGTGTGCGCGCCACAAAAAAAGTTGGGTTCGTTACCGCACAGACACGTTGACCCGACTGACACGCTACTCGATCGAGAGTCTTCAAGTTCAAGTCCGAGATTGATTAAGGCGAGCATACACGAGTAACTTTGAAACAAACCGCGGTATGCAGAAGAATAGTACAACGCGAAAATGTATGGCCACTGATTGAACAGTAATGCGGCCGACTTGAATGGTATGTACCAAAGTCCGGTACCAAAGTCCGCTAAGCATCAATGGACTCGCTCCCAAGCAGTTCTGGAAGATTTCCGGAAACCCCATTTAGACAAGGTAAGCGGGGCCTCGTGACCACAGTATACGGCAACTCTTGCTACTATGACTCCAAGTTGCCCAGCGCCGCCATGATAATTCAATGGACCGACTTCCCCAACCAACTGCGACCTTGAACACGCGCATCCAGGGTCGCATTCCTACTCACCACCGATGTACATACGACGCCAAGGTCAGGGGTCCGATCGCGCCCGCCAGCCATCGCTAGTAAGTAACATGATGATCCGACCTAACCCAGCTTCTAGATCCATGGGGCCTCCGCCCGTTGCCCGGGCCGAGTCGGGAAAGATAACTACCTGCCGACATTTCTTGAAATATCGAACCAAACTAACGATGCCTGTGCAGGGTTGCATGCACGAGGCAAAAAATCTGCATACACTGTCGTATTCCACGTGTTCTGCTGCGATACCGACGAGGGTCCTGGGAGCAATATCAGGCAACATGATATCCTTCAAAGAGTTATATGTCTGTGTTTCCGTCCTTGCCATACTTATGCTTCGAGCCGGTTGCAGGGTACTTGGTAGGGCAATGCCCGTTTTACGTCCCACATCCCTTCCTTTTCGCCGCCGAACGTCTGGGGTCAAGAAAACACCGTGCCTCATGTTGACCGCCGTCCGGAGGCATTCCCCTGCTCAAGAATTTCATTATCGTGCAAGCGTTAGCGTTCATCCAAATAAGTAATGGACCCTGGCCCTCGACGGAATTAGATTACGCAAAGTCCACACTTGGACGAGGACACGACTTTACTATGGCGTGGTCTAGCTCGTTGATCAGGCGACATCGCCCCTGACGATTCGCAGATAAACTGTGAAACAAACCCCATCGAGAAGGATCCGGACGCGATTTTCAACCTCGCGCTGGATTTGACGAGCAAATTACATCTTCGTGCTGGCTTGACAGCGTCATGGCCGAAAGATGGTCTCGATGATGAAAACGAGGGTGTTACACAAACTTGAGTCGAACCTTGTGGTCTTCCGAGGTTCGTTTCCAATCATTGAATCGCGGTAGGCGTTGTGCTTAGTTTACATACAGGCCCTCGGAGGTCCGGAAAAATGGCCGGAATTGCCAGTCCAGGTTGAAAGTTAGATTTCGAGGCTGAAAAAAAATTGGGGTACGATGCTTGCAATTTTTTAAGTTTTAGTTATCGTCGTTTGAACATAGAAAACGCCCAGCCGCTGCTTAGGATTAGACACCGCTGGCGAGGCCGCAACGACATTGGCAGATACTTGATACACACTGCCTTTTGAGTGTTGATCCAGCCTCAGAATCCGCAGTGCGATGCTTAAATGTTTCTCGATCAGACAACTGAAGCAGATTTCTTGGTTAAATCGATACTATGAGAACGTGAGTCGGTCTGCCCAGCACGCAGACATTGCTCAATACATTGCAGTTAGAGCCTATGACTCGGATCATGTGAAATCCGTAGCATCAAATCAATCAGAACAAGCGTGTTTCAACTCATCCATCCAAGTCAATTGTGAGACTGCGCCGTGCGCGCGTCTACCCTTCGCTACGCCGCTCGTTAATTATGCCTTGACATTACATCAAGTTGCAAGAACGTCTCCCCAACTAACGTCATCCTCGTTGCACGTTGCATATTAGAACCTGTAGGTATTTATGTTATTGCACCAATTCATCCACCTTTTCTCATCCCACGGTGCTCAGGTGTAGGCAATCTATTGTCAGAGTGCGCAAATCCCCCTGGCCAGGTCGAACAAGGAGTACTTGTACTCCTTATACCTACTCTACGGGAAAATGCGCAGGCTTGGCTGAGCCAAAGGGAATACTTCTGCTCCATCCTGTATGGCGTTCCAGTCCCCGAAGACTTCTGATTTGTTTCACACATGCGTCTGATCTAGGTCTATCTAGATTTGGATATTTTGATAATAAGCGGTGAGTAATAGTACCTCGAGTGAATCACACAATTCGTTGCGCAAGTGCTCAAGACTTGACTGACTTCTCGATATGTAGTTGTTACGCATCACGACCAATCCGCAGCCAATACGGCACCTTTCCGGGAATGTAAATCTCAGACAGCCGCGTATAGCTGCTGAACTTTGTCACTTGCTCGGAGTCGCTCCAGAGCATAAAGGGCGAGTGCGAGTGGATATGAGTCCCCGTCTATCATGTTCCAACCTTCTGCTTTGGATGATTCCCTTCGGCAAGCCATCGCCAATCGAGCCAGGGGTGGCATGACAATATTCCGTCTCGATCAGCCCCTCCCGTCTTCTGCTCCCGATTTCTTCTCCAACGACTATCTATCACTATCTACCGATCGCGCCGTTAGAGCCATCTTCTTGCGCAGAGTGCAGGCAGCGGCTCCTGCTCGTTTTCTCGGATCTACTGGTTCCCGTCTTGCGACCGGGAATTCTTCGGAGTTCAATGCACTCGAGGCCGTATTCAAACATTTCTTTGGTTCCAGATCCGCCTTATTCATGACTTCCTGCTTCAATGCCAACGTGGCATTCGCTGCTGCTGTCCCACAGAGGAATGACGTCATCATCTATGATGAGTTGGTTCACGTGTCTTTCCGAGATGGCATCCGTGTATCATCCTGTGCCTCCTACCGCTTCGCCCACAACTCAGTAGCTTCCCTCAAGGAATGCCTCCTCAGGGTCTTGCAGAAACATCCTCAGATTTCTCGGGGAACTTCCACTGTGTTCATTCTATTGGAGAGTCTGTACAGCATGGAGGGCGACTTCTGTCCTCTAACAGACATGGTGGAACTCGTAGAGACTCTTGTGCCTGCCGGTCACGCGCACATTGTCGTGGACGAGGCTCACACGTCCGCAACATGCGGGCCAAGCGGTACTGGCTATGTCTCGCATCTAGGTTTGAACGATCGCGTTCATACCAAGATCCACTCTTTCGGTAAAGGGTGGGGCTTTCGCGGAGGTATGCCCTGCTCGTCTTTGGAATGTGGTTTTATAGAACTAACCAAGCGTCGGTCTTGTTTCGCAGCCGTCGTCTTGACCTCACCGACGATAAGAGAATACTTGATCAATTTCTCAACGAGTCTCATGTTTTCGACGGCGATGCCATATACAGACATTTACGCGCTCGAAGCATGCCTCAGCGTCGTATCGAGCGCACGCGGCCAGGAGGTAAATAGTTGATTGCCCCCGTCCTATACAGTCGCTAATTTGGCGCCTCTATCCCCATCATCGATTCTTCCATGAAAGCTCCGGGAGAGCTTGAATCGCCTATCTCGTTACGCACGGGAGAAGCTATTCAATACCCTAAAGAACGTGCCTAAGACCGTCCTTGCGGTAGACAAATTTGATGCTACGGTTGCGGTCTCCGATCGTGCCTTGTTCTCCCCGATCATTCCAGTGTACACACCTCGTGCCAGGAGCCTGGCGGACTACCTGCTGGAGAGGGGATATGCTGTATCTCCACTGACCTATCCGGTCGTGAAGATACCTAGAATCCGCATAAGCATCCATGTATCAAATACGGAAGAGCAGATCGATGCGCTTGTCAGCGAACTCCTGGCTTGGCTTAAGCTACAACAGTCTAGTATATTCTCACCTACAGGGATCGCCGAGTCGAGACTAGCGAGGCTTTAGAAGCATGTTGTAGGTATAAAGTTTGATAGGCGAGTGTACGTTAGAGCATGATGACCGATACTATGACTTTGTTCATGCACAGACCGCATCATTACGCATATTCTTGTTGCTGACACTGTCACTATTTTGTACTAATGTTCTGCAAGATCATTTCACATTGGTCCAAAGATCTGTTGAAACGTGGGGATTTATAGATTGAATTTCTTCACCCACGGCTCGTCTGCTCGACGCCGATGGGTTACATCGTTCTTTTATTTTCGCTGTCGGAGCGGGAGGGGATTAATCGTATATGATGGCCTTGCTGCGGGTGCACGTGGTGAATGAGTGGATCCCGCAGCAGGTAAAGAGTCGGGTTTGTTAAAGAACACGCGCTGGATGAAGGGAGTAAATACTAGCCCCTACATCAGTACAGTAAGGGATAAAGGAGTGTAGCTAGGCTTACCTCCAGTCGAGTGAGTACGAGACTGGAGGAAAAGGTGGGAGGACGCGCTTAGCTCTGCTAAGCGCGTCGGTGTCCGTAAAAGGAAATGTACGAAATGTAAGGTAACGAAA
>JBBPMW010000799.1:0-14065 GCA_038090535.1 Tylopilus alboater | reverse complement strand
TTTGCTATCGACAATGGCAGTACGATACACCACATGCTACTAAATCTAATATCTGGTCACACGGAGACGGCCGATATTACACCCGGTCATCTGTGGCCCTACCGGGCCACACCCAGTTTTCACTGGGTGTCATGACCCGTATCTATGGAGCTTGTGACCGGCCAACTCGCTATGCATAGCCAATAATCAGGACGCGTGATCGATATACAAATTAAAGGAACTCACCTTGACAATACTACCCGAGTTCTCCTTGACCTGAACGACAACAACACCGACGACAAAACCTTCCTTGAGTATGACATCGTACTTATACCTGGGACAGTTTTATGGCCAACTTTTCATCGTTCAACGATGAAGTAGTATGATACCGCGAGTCCGCGATAGCCACTCTGTGGGTGTTCGGATCCAGTGTGCCAGTTCTGTGACCTCGCTTTCGTACTTTCTTTTATTCAGAGGCCTGAAGAAACGTGAACAACATGATCGTGCGGGATATTCGGTGTTGACAAGTAGGCGTGGGCACGAACTTGCACGAACTTGAACTAGTACGCAGACTGCTCTCCACAACGCCCCTGAAAGATCATTTGTATCCTTTGTCTCCGCTCTATGATGTACAGTTGATTATCTCATAATGCATAAGGTAGTAATGCATATTTGCTCGTAATGCATAGCGTTGAGGAGCTGCACCTGGCTCCTCTCCCAGCCAAAATGCACTCTACTAATGCATAAATCTCATAATGCATCAACTTTTGTCGCTCCCGTCGCTATGCATTATGAGATAGTTCTACTGTACCTCCGACCCCACACGCCAGGCAAAACGCACTTTGACCCGGCTCGTGTGGCACCGCGGGCACGAGGGTGCGCCCGGAGAGCTTGCGTGAGTTGATCTGACCGATGCACACCGCACGCCTAGCAAGGATACCGTGCGCACGTCAGCAGACGGTGAGAGGCAGAGGCTGAGAGCACGTGCATCACTGACGCGTCTCGCAGACAACAATACAACCTTTTTTGACCTTACATTTGGCAGACCGGTAAGTAGAGGTATGGGAGATCGACTATTCGAATCGCGACAGCCACTCCTGATCGCGTTTATCGCACACTCCGCAAAGCGTACTGTCATGTTTTGGGACACATCGACGCGCTCCCGCCTCGTGGAGTCATCCGACAATGTGACCCTTGACGCACATGTTCAATATTAATCACGCTCTCGAGTCTCTCCAGACGATCGACTCTATCTCACACCACTGTGACTATCGGGTCATTGGATTCTGGCGCATCTGAACAACTTTCCTGCGTCTCTGTTTCCCAGAACAACGGTGACTCATCCTCGAATGCAACCCGACACGATAGCGCACTGACACGTCATGCTACCCCCACACCACATTTGAGGGAGTGGGCACAATCAACATTGGCAAATCACTCGTAGAAAGACAGACGCCTTGCTTGCTGCAGCCAGCGTGAGTGTCTCCTTTTGCTCTAGTAACCCTCGTCGGAGTGACACTCCCTGGTTTGCAGTCCACAATTCCCAAAGTCAGTCGGAGCTTCTAGCATGCGTCAGCGGATCCTGGTTTAAGAGCGGCAAGACGGGCTGCATCGAGTCCAGTGACACGTTCTGTTCCTCGTTGGATGTCGTGAAGATCCTTGTGGTTTATAGCATTGGTGTCCGGGCGACGGACATCCGATGGGGAGATAAGGCTTCCAGTCCTCCGTACATAAATGAATAACCCTGTATGAAGTACTCCTGCAGGGTCCATGCACGCTTGTTCCACCGATGATCCGCGAATTCCTGCAACAGTTCGTCCAATAGTTTGTCCACTGTGTCCAAAAGCGTGTGGAAAACGACCTCCAGCGTACAATCATGCTACATGTACCGTGTCTACTTGTGTTGTAGCATCAATCGTTGAGCGTGCTCGATAACGCATAGTTTCGAGAGGGACCTCATCCTCGACGGAGTGGATCTGTTTATCACATTCCCTAAGGTTGAAGAAGATGCGAGAAGCAAGGACGCTATGAAGAGCCACCTGGGCGCTGTTACAAAATAGTATGGTAAGAAACCGCGAAAGCCCTAGGATATGAAAAAGATACAAACGTATCCAATGCGGGAATGAATGCAATCTGTTGGAAAACGTACTCGATGTTGGGCAAATAGGTAGGGTGTTGCGCATACTCACCGGTGCAGCAACCATCACAGCCATGTTAGCTCCAGACAACACTAGTCCACACGTTCCGATCAAGGTGTCCTCCAAAGCGATGGTGAGAGCGCTCACAGATAACCCAGGACATATACGTGATCCCGTCCCAATATAGTGTATTCAACATTCTAATGTGGAGGTTGCGGTAGGTTCGAAACCTTCTCCATGAACTCATGCTTTGAAGGACTGGAAGAAAGTGAGATCAGATACGACAGACAGCCATGGAAGGAACATACTGATCTCGTATGCTACCAAGAAGCCATAATCAAATGCGGTGTTCCTCGACGGTCGATAAGCACATGAGGATGGATAGAATTCTGTCCCGTTAGCCTTTAGCAGCTTGTCATATGTATTGACCGAACTAACGATATGGTGAGGTGGAGTCCCCAGGTAAAACAATTTTGAATTTCAGCGACGTCACCAAGGCACCTGCAATGAATACCTGGAAACGTGCAAGAAGTCAATGACTAGATTCCAAGTACCGATGTGCACAAGCATCTGCAAAAGACTTACCGCCGCCAAAAACAATAGAAAACAAAGTACCCTCTTACTGCGACCCCACAAAGCGTACGCGCGTAGGATCAAGATCCCCTCTGCAAAGATGATGCTGGCGATATACATGACTAAGGGAGCGTGTCGGCAAGTACGTTCAATGCATGGAAAAAATACAACCAGACCATCTAAAGCGAGAACAGAACTTCCACACTAGAAATGGGGTCGGAATGGTCCACTGATAAGTCCATGGATCCAACGGAAACACGCACTCTATCACTGGTTGCCAAAGCATCTGAGTGATAACGTTCGTCAAACATTCGATAAAGACCAGAAAGTGAAACGCACGAGTGAAACAAATAAGCGAGGAAGTTGTGAACCCGAGATATCTTGATAATGTAAACAAGATGCGTGATATCTTCCACTTCGTACCCCATACATATTCTACCTAAACAAGCCCTTGAGAATTGTCGAATGGAAAAATGGTGACGAAGAACCTCTGAAGAAAACGTCAAGCAATAATCAAATATCTGAATGG
This sequence comes from Tylopilus alboater, assembly GCA_038090535.1. Taxonomy (NCBI): domain Eukaryota; kingdom Fungi; phylum Basidiomycota; class Agaricomycetes; order Boletales; family Boletaceae; genus Tylopilus; species Tylopilus alboater. The sequence continues at coordinate 10,846 of JBBPMW010000799.1, read as the reverse complement.
GCAAGAATGGGTAAGAATGGAATTCAACCAGAGCCATGGCAGCATTGCACGAACAAGGATAGCTAACGCAGCAACTACAGAAAAGACATGCCAGTGGAGATGTCACCTTGGAAAACTGGGCACCAAAAAGGTCGGTCAGTGTGTCCTCGGATGCGTACCCTGCCAGTGCGGGCATAGCTCAAGCGTGGAAGGAATAACTTGGGAGTTGGTGTGCGCTCAGGGCGGGCATGCCATGAGGCTTTATAACGGACGCAGGGACCGATACTTTCGAAACAGGTCCGGTGGCAGAGCGAGTGGCCCGATCATGAGTGTTTGGAGCCTTGGCCACCAACGGCAGATGGCACATCCAGCCACGGTATCATGATCAGGATTCAGGAACATGGCAGTTACCTTTTCAAATCCTTACTTCTGCCAGTGGTTCATACTGATGGAACTCGATTGACTCCCCACTAGCACGCCGGTTTCGTGGCGGCCACGAGTGCGAATGCATCAGCGGTGCCGACACCGTTTTCATGGTCATAGCTCGGCATCCAGCATCTGTTCACTCAGGCTACCTTCTCCGCATTGCAGCAGTTACCGGGAGCTCGAAACAGATCTTGACATTTCAATACCGTCTCTTCTAAGCTCGTCCTTCCGCGTGCTGTCAACACGATGTCCCAAAGAACAGATGAATCAAGCAGATCTTTGTACTTCTGGCAGCGATACTGAGACTGTTACGCAGTTCGACGGAGTAAGCGCTCGAGCTTCCACGTCTCTAGATGCAGTAGCAGTCTGGAAGACAAACTACGACGTGATCATAGAAGCGTATGCACAAGTGGGGGGTGAGTCGAAATGACATTCCCAAGCTAGTGTATTGGAACTTGTCCGACGGGTATGCCAGCATCATTGCATTGGACCCCCGGCGACAAGAGCCTAGAGAGAAGGGGTTGCTTTACTGAGCGGGTACTCTCTGTTGATGCACAAGGTCTTCATGGACGTCGAAGAAGATGGGGATCGGGAGGTCCTCAATCAGGATGGCCAGCCTCCGCCTGGAAGGCCAGAGGGTTGATGAAGAAGGGATTGAGAAGGAGCTAGTATGACGGGCTGGACTAAAATGCAAGGCAAACTCGCCATATCGGAGAAATTAGCAAAAGGAGTAGTGAGAACCGCGCACTTATAAGATGCAAAAATTGTAAAACATATAAAGCGAATAATCTATCAGAAACGATGCACGAAGATCGGAAATGTCAAACTGGCGCCCTTCAATGGCACTGGACTTGGCCAGACCCAACACGGCGTGCTTGGCACTATGGGAAAAGGACGACAGCGACGAGACCACTAGCGACGTTGAACCCATGATACGAGGTAGGGCGCGCTAATAAGCGATATCTGCAGGCGATCCCGGCGCAACATCCGTTCCTGCCAAACAATCTTCCACAAACGCGTTCAGTACGTCCAACAACTCCTGCACGAGAGGGTCCCTATCCCACTCTGTTCTATGATGCCATATACTGTTGAGACACGTAGCCCGGAGCTGTTCGAGTTGCTCGACAGTGAGCTGGCTCGTCCTCGTCTTGAGCTGGAACTGGAGGCTGAGCAGGGATCCTTCGTCCACATGAAAGTCTGGGAGTGGGGTAGGGGATCTTGTAGGCTCCCGCGGAGGAGGGAGAATGGGCAATGCATCCGAATCAGGAGGTGGTTGCACGGCGGGAGTCCGGGAAGATTGGCGTGCTGGTTGTGATTGTACAGGAGTCTGTGGGTGTGGGTAGCCGTTTTGTTGGGGCGATAGATATGATGCGGGGTCATGACCACGAGGACTGGATGTTATGCCGTTGAGTAACGGGGCGAGAGTCACAGAAAGCGTCATATCTTGTTCTGGTGGTAGCGGGTTCAAGAGGAATGGGTCGAAGCCCGAGCGCCGTGGCGCCGGTGAATCGATTGTCATGGCATCGGATGGTGCGTCGACTGACGATGGATTGGTGGATGGCTGAATGGTCGGTTGATGCTGTTCTGGGATGACAGGTAGCTCATCCCGATGTGCTTGACCATCATCCGCAAACCTGACTGTCGGAGTTTTCGACCGCTGCGATGCTGTGGAACCAAGTAGATCGAGTTCGTCCTCATCACTGAGTATCGTCCTCGGCCGCTTCTTCGGCTGCCTAGGCGTCTTGCTACCTTCCGCCTTGTTCTCTTCGCTAGACTCTGGTGACCCACTGGGTCGGTCGCCAGAACGTGCTCTTTTGAGCCGCCTCTCAAGTTGAAGGGGATCGGTGATGTTCATTTCCGGCTGTTGTCCAGTGTGTCGGGCGCTCCGCCTGGTACCCGGGGCATACGTGCCATTCTGTGCTACTTCTGATGCAGAATTCTTCCCTTTGGCCTTCCTTCTCCCATCCCTACGCTTCCGTTCGCGCTCCGTCATCCGCTGACACTCGAGCTTGAACTGAGGATCGAACTCTTGCATGCTGACTTCTGCAGCCATCAGCATAGCTTGGGCCTTATGAAACCTATCGAGATCCTTGTTGATGCGAGAAGCAGCGTTGTGTACAATCTTGTGTATGTCGTCAAGGAAGTCTTGCGGGGATAGGTATTTGCCTTTGTAGAGATCCATGTGCATGCGCTCCAAATCCATGTCATAAAGAAGAGGTTGGAGTTGGAGTTGAGCTTGCGCTTGGAGTTGGGAGGCTGGTGACTCGGGATGTTGAAGTTCAGGGTGTGCGCCATTGATCACTTCGGTTTGAACGTCTAAGGTAGGGGCAGGAGCATCTTCAATGACCTCCGCAACAACACGATCGTCTTCGATAGTGACATGGGTAGCAACGGGTTCCACTTCCATGACCTCGGTCGCAGGTAATTCAAATTCGTATTCTTCCTGGAAAAACAGAATTTCGTCAGCAGAAGTAAAATTTATCACTCGTAAAGATCAATTCACAGTCGCCTTCTTTGTAAATCTCTTGAACTTGCGTTTCAATTCTGTAAGAATAGGCCCCAGGCGGTATTTCAGTAGAGCGATAACCTTCTGATCGTTTTCTTCCTGGACAGCTAATTCGGCAGCCGTGAGTTGTCTCGGCTCAGGTGGCGGTGCGATCGGGAGCTCCTCAAGAACCCTACGCTTTCTTTTGATACCATCCGCGAACTGATTGGGGGGACGTCGAACATCCGCAATGATACTAGCGAAGAAAGCTTCACGTTGTTCGTTGCTTGGGACGGGGAGTGTGAGACGGTTTTCCCGAATTATCCCAAACCAGGAGCGGACGTCATGGGGGAGGGAAGAGAATGATCCATCCACAATGGCAAGTAGAAGCACGGGATCAGTTGGGGCTAGCGAGTCGAGCATTGCACGAACGGTAGCACGAGCCGTTTCATGAACTGCACCACACCAGCCGAGAAGAGATGGGATGTAGATCACGGACGGTTGATGTCTCTTGGCCTCAACGAATAACTGTACGATCGCTGCCTCGAGAGTCTAAAGCGCAACTTCAATAAGATGACGGTTACGCGAGGCAAAATTAAACAAACTAACTCTTGCTGAGTCTCCCACCAGTGTTCCAAGATCCAGATTTTGAATATGGTAGCCTTCCAGATAATGTAATGCCGCTGCGCCGATATATTCTTGACCCAGTCCCGGTTGGCCATGTACTACAAGCCGTGGACGGTACACTCGGAGGGTCTCCATCGCTGCGTTATCCAATCAGGATATCGTAGGCTGAGGAGCTGAGGTATGAGCTTACATTGCATCATCATCTCCCTTTCAAGCGCGCTTTCCTCGTTGTCGTCCTCCCACTGGGCTTCCTCTAGCGCCGTCCGCTTCTTACTCGCAGGCATAATCTTGTTGATAGCCTCCTTAACCGTCTGCAGCGTGTCAGCTAACAGTGGTTCCAACTGACTGGGAAGTGGCGAAGCCGCCGAAGAAGAAGAACGCGCAGACGATGGTACGAGCTCTGACAAGGAGGTCGTCAGACCAGAGACAACACATAGTTGAGGAATGCATACTCTTCACAGATATCATGAAATCGCGAAAGGTCACGCCAATCGTTTCAGGTTTGAGCAGCAGACGATCATTAGACTGGTAAATCTGTGGATATCGCCTCTGAATAGCGTTCAGAGCTGCTTCTGTGCACAACGCCTAAAGGCCAGTAAAGACAACCATAAACATGTGAGCTGCATATCTCTCGCATCATGTTACCACTTACCCTCAAATCTGCACCTCCATATCCTTTGGTGAGCTTAGCTAATCCCCTTGTATTCTCCTTCCCCTGTTCACCGGTCCAACCCTCCCAGTTCCTAGTCATTATCCCAAGAATTTTCTCCCTTGCCTCGAGAGAAGGCAAAGGAAAATAAAACTCCCGATCAAATCTTCCAGGCCTTCTCAATGCAGGGTCAATGGCATCTGGTCGATTTGTAGCACCGATAACGACCACCTGACCCCTGCCATCCATGCCATCCATGAGGGCTAGGAGAGTGGATACAATAGAAGCATGAATCTGGTCCTGCTTAGAGGATCGAACGGGAGCGAGACCATCAATCTCGTCGAAGAAGATGATACTGGGTTGGCAATTGCGGGCTTCTTCAAATAGGAGCCGGAGTTGGCGTTCGGCTTCACCGACCCATTTAGAAAGGCAGTCTGCGCCTTTTCGCATGAAAAACGCTAGTTAAGGTGTGAGATGGTTTATATGAACAACGGCCAAAGCATTTGGAACGTACAGATGCCCTTGCCATTGGCACGACAACTAGCAGCAAGTGCGCGCGCCAACAGGGTTTTCCCCGTGCCAGGTGGGCCATGGAATAACACCCCACGAGGAGGGGTGAGGTCGAACCGCTGAAATACTTCGGGATACAACAATGGTAAGACAGTCATCTCCTTGAGCGAATGGATGTCTGTTTCATGTCATGTCAGTAAGATCCTCGTATATGGCACAAGAAAGCTGCCTTACGTTCATCTAAACCGCCGACCTCATCGAAAGTTACATTTTGATTGACTCCCAGTGGGTCAGCATCGGCAAGAACTAGTATTCGGTGAGTGAAGGGTATCAGATAGGGGCGTCCGCTAACCTGAATCACCGATCTTGCCGAGGTTGGATGGAGTCCCCGCGACTCCAGCCAGCTCTCCAGGAAGCATACCAGCGCCACCTGCACCGGCACCAACAGCACCTGCACCCATCAATCCACCAGCCCCAAAACCCTTCCTAGGTGTGCGGGTAGGGACGTCCGAGTCCTAGGATCCCATATAAGTATCACCTAAGCCACTGCATAATATCGGATCACCCACAGAGTCATCGACTGGCATCCCCATCCACCTGCTCAGCTCCGTTCCAGTGGCACTCCACCCTGGTCCACGTCTGGTACGTGCACCATTACGATGACCGGGTCTGCTCTTTGGAGGAGGTTTTGACTCCTCTATAGGCGGAGGGATAGCGTAGTTGATTTTAGCCCTCTGTCTGAGAGAATACGGTCTACCGTCGTCTTGGACTTCAAGGTCAGGTTCTCCCTCGGCATCAAAGTCGGGTTCCCCCTCTGCGTCAGCGTCTGCTTCCAGGTCCGATGATGTATGGGGGGCGTCCTCAAGGGAGCCATCCGCGTCGTCTGATCCCTCGGAGGGTTCATCAATATAGCCCTCATCGCTCTTCGCAATGACGCGACTTCTGGCTCGGGTCATGCGCCTTGGAGGGTCTGTAGCGGAGGAAGTGAAACGGGTAGTCGATTGGCGGGTGATGCGTGACGTGCGAGAGCGCAAGGCACGCCTGGGTTGTTCGTCGTCCTCGTCGTCTTCGTCGTCCATACCCGGGTCCGCTTTTCCGTTCACGGGATGATCTTCCGGAAGGCCGAGTCCACCAAGGATATCGTCTTCACTACCCGACTCCTTGTAGTTATTTTTCTTGACTTTGCGACCTCGCAATGAACGGCCCCACTGCTCCTGCTTAACCATATGCTCGGTTTCAGGGAGAAGGGGATTGTCGTCGATCACCGAGCGCTCGCTCCCGTGATATTCTGAGGTGGAAGGAGGACTGTTTTGAGTTAGGATAGAGCCTGTCCGATTGCGACCCGAGCGGCGCAATGGGCCATTGCTTGTCGTCATTGGGGGAAGCTTGATTGTCAGACGTTCTTGAGGAAACTCCAGGGTCGAGTCGAGCCCAGCTGTGTTGCTGGAAACTCTCTCTCCAACGTCGCCACCTTTGTTTGCGGGTGGCGGTGCAACTATTTACCTCTGTTTGGCACAAGTCGCGACATCCTGCTGCTCCTCCAAGGCACCTTGCCCGCTTCCCTGGCCTCCCCGCCAGCCACACACCAACCCATTCTGCCTCCAATCCGGGCATGCAGCCCCCTTCCGATTTCTCTCCAGGTGGATGGATGCGTGTCCGCTTGTCGACTCTGCATTGCTTGCCGAGAAAAAGACAAAGAAAAATACAAGAGGGTAAGCGTTGTGTTCCGCGAGCGATTTCGTGTAGATGATGGAAGTTCCAAGCGAAGAAGTGTTCGGTTTTCGACCACTCTGCGCACTTGTCTTTGCTCCTCCGTTGGAAACTTGCAACTGACGCACCCTCGGCTCTTGCCGAGCGTGACGTGACCTGTGATGGTCGTCATGCATGACAGAGTGCATGGCTGACCAAAGCCTTCCATTTTTGGCATGGAAGGTGGTAGTGCCCTGGAAACGCTCCAACAAAACCGGCCTCCTCGGTGGCTCAATTTACGGCACTTGGAGGGAATGTTTGCCTCATTTAAAGATGTTGCGTGGCCAGCGATACCGTCCTGTTTACCTTCTCCCACATTCACGACCCACTAACGCTAATTATCTGACAAGTTTTACACAAGTGACCCACGATACCGCTAATACATGAGCAATTCGCCTCCTTTCACCGATCCACCTCGTCAATCAGCTTCCCATCCAGCCCAGCCAACCGAGAGCCCGATACAGCTAACTCAAGGTGTGTCATCTCTCTAGGGTATAACCTGGCTCGCTCACCACGGTCATGTACTAGCTCTAAAGTCAAGCGACAGTCCAGAGGTTGGAAGCTCCGATAAGTTATTCGCATTACCTAGAAATGCGATCCCTCCCAGCCCATATCGCTCCATTCTCAGTGAACGGAGTGCCATACCCACCTCCCCCTCTGCTCCTTCCCTGCGGGGCCTGCTGGCAATGCAACCTTTCTCCGCTTCCCCTGAAAGTCGCGATGTCAGACCACTGACTGCAGAGGGATCAGGTCAGAACAGCTCCCATCAACGCGTCTCTTTTGAGAACAGCCGCGCTTCCGAGTCAACCCCAAACGACAGCCCTCGTACGAAGGTCCATATTCATCCCCTTCTTCGCGAAGCTGTCCCCAAGAGCGCTCTAGGGATCGACTCCACCATGACAAGAATGAGCCGTTCGAGTGATCCCACCCGACCTTCTTCAGTCGTGCGCTTGGCAGGGGCTGCTAACTCCCCAAGGAAGCTCGGTCATGAATCTCCTCCAACTGCCTCAGCTCCCCATTCCAGAGCAACCTCCCCAATACGTCTCTTTAGCTGGCCCGGATTCCACCGTGCCCACGAAGATCCCTTCATTCCTGTGGATCCTTTCCGGATCCGTACCCACCTCCGTCGTCTCTCTTTCCAAAGTCCTGACATTGAGCACAACCATCCGTTCGACCCAATGTGCGAAGAAAATCTCTTCTGCTGTATCACCCCCTTGCATCATAGCGCTAAGGACCGTTTTCTTTCCTTCCTTGGGGATGCTCGGTATTTCGTCCTGGATGCCCTTCCTAGGCAAATCTACTTGCTCTTACTTCTTCGTCTCCCCCCCTTATATTTTTCACGAATCGCGAGGGTGTACGAGGATGCTCAGCTCAGCAAACCAGATCTAGACCGTATGATCGAATCTTATTCTAGCTCCGGCCAGCAACAACAACGACAACGAATTATCAGGTCAAGCCCCATCCCCCCCGGTGCCCATTACCACCCTGCTCCAGCTTTGCCTTTCCCTGATGAATGGACGACTACCAACGTTTCACCTACTTTGATTAGATTCAAACAATCCTGGGAAGCTTTTATCGATTCGTTGTTGCGTGAATGGAAGACGTTGAACCTTGTCTCTGCTTTGCTTCATTCGTCTGTATCCATTGTTTCTTTTCTCGTCAGCGTTTGGATGATACTAATTGTTCTAAATGGCAGAGCTATTCTTTCGATGTTCCAAAATCAGGTGATGGCAAACGACCCCGTTATCAGAACAGCTGCACTCCTTTCGTTGACTTCGGCCTTGATGAGCTTATCGTATGGGTGCATATATATTGTTAGGTTCGGGACGATGCGGAGCATGTACAAGGCAACAAGATGGGCTGAGGTAGGTGTGACTGGTTTTTTCTCTTTTTACCGCCTCAGCTCTTCTCTTCGTTTCATAGGAGGCGGCAAGGACTACAACGTTCATCTTATGGAATGTGTGGGTGCTGCTGGCTATGCCTGTTGTCTGGCTTGCTTGGTGCGTCGCGCGCTCATTAAACAACTCATACTCACGAATGGATCCTCTCACCCCGATCGTGTAAACTTTCCCAATTTCCATGTTTCTTTGCTATGCACGGCAAAATAGGTCTATGATCTTCTTCATCATTGCCATCCTCGCATTCGTTTGGCGATATGGGAGTTCTGCAGACCCTGCTTCTCCTCCGCTTCTTGGTCCCACTGCTGCAATAGGACCAAAGATTGCGATCTCCACACTGTTCTTCATCGGGTTGCTTTACTTTGGCGCGATTGTGAAGACGTTTCATAACTACGGAAAAGCGACGGAAAATATGCTCTTAAGCAGGGTGGAAAGCAGGATGCAGGACACACAGGGAGACGACGCGCGGGGAGAACGAGGGAGCCTGAGAGGACGCGAAACGAGCTCTAGACGCAGTGGAGATCGTGGTCGTGAACGCACGCGACGCGGACGTGAGCAAGACGCGACGGAACGCGGTGGGCTCTCAGCTGTTACGGAACTTGGGCTCACGGGCCTAGAGGACTTAGCAAGTCCGCGCGGCAGCTCGGATGAGATGCCAATGGAGAAACAGTAACACTAGACGGAGGCAGGCACTTAAGTCTTGGTTATGATTTAGCGTTTCTCCCCCTGTTTCCTGTGTTGCTTCTTGACGGACTTTTGCGAGGAGAATCACCGAATTCAATATTGTCTCTCCCGGACAATATGGTACCTGCACTGATAGATGATGAGTTCTTGAATGCATGTGAATGCCTGCAGAGGGATACCAATAGGTTCAAGGACTAGCATCAGCAAAGTAACACATTACTTATTTATTACTTACATACATTTCTGTCACTTGTTGCTACTTATGGCACTTATTTACAAACAAGTTCTACAAGTACCATTTCCAGTAGTTGGCAAGTAATTGTATGATGCTTGTGCTCAAGTGATTGACAAGTAGGTAACAAGTAGGTAACAAGTACTAAATACAAGCAGAAATGAGAGCTTGTATATGCAAACAACAACACAACACACATACTGATGGTGTGTGCTGCATCATTGCCCCTGCATGGTCATGGTCAGAGTGGGTATGGGCAGACTCAGAGGGCACCAGTGTTATGTGAGACATACTTCTTCCGGCAAGTATGACCAAGCTGTCTTGAGGGAGGTATTTACAAAGAGACTCTGTGTCTTTGAATGATTGGCTTAAAGGGCAAGGAAGACAAGGAGGGAATGAAGGTTCTGACAAAGGACGAGACATTCTGAGGGCAGACATCTGGAGGGATGACTCTGAGATGAGGAAATACACTGTTATTGCGTAGAACAAGAGTAAGGAGCTATTGTACATGCAGCACAGTATATATGTGTTTCTACAGCTTGAGTAGAACATCACAGAAGATGATAGAAGGATGATGCAAGCCCATGGGAAGTGGGACTTGTAGGAGATAGGGCTGTCTGAGATAAGACTAGGTACCAAGAATAGAAGTAAGACACTGCATCCTACCAGTGGTAAGGGAAGAGCAGAATGAGAATGGTTAGAATGAGAATGGTGAAAGAGGAAAATAAAGAGATATACATACATTGTTCTGAAGGACAATTGTAACAATATCATATTTGTGCAGGTCATCCACAGGGAATGGATAACAATTGTCCCTTGATTGTTCCCTCATCTGAAGATGAGCTTTCAGTTAGAGGATCCTGCACCATTTACTTCTCCTGTAGGATTCTCCTGGACAGGGGATACTAGTGGTGTAGTAGCATTATAAATTGGTTGGCTCATAGACAAGTCCCAAAGGACTTCAGCCAATGCTTCTGTGGTAATTGATGGAAAGGGTGGTCTCAAAGGATCAATCATCTGCCTACTATTTTCTCTAATAGGAGTAATGATTGCATCCATGGTTTCATGCTTGTCTCATATACTATTGCATTGATGGTTGAAATACCTAGAATAGATGTAAATTGTCTTACAATACTGGCATTTCCAAATGACTATGTGTCTGCCTCTATGCTGTCCAGATAAGTGAATGGTAACATGGGCATAGTATTCTCCAATTACAGATCTGCTACACTCATAGCTATGTTGATCCAATCTGGTGTGAAGGAAATCAAAGAAGTTGTTGGTTAAGGCTTCATGTTCCTCTAGGTCGATTAGATTTGGATTGTCATATATATGTAGTGCCATTTCTGGTTACTATACTATTGGTTATTGTATCAGAGTATGCTTGTCCTTTTGTTCAGTTTTATTGCCCTAGGGATTGCTCCTAGTGCTTTGACGGTTTTTACTGGCAGAAAGGGAGGGTAGATGGTTGTATTGGATTTACAAGTGTAATGAACAGGTGTAGACGTCCTATGCTGTTTTTGTACACTAGTTAGAGATCTAATCTAGCAGTGCTTTATCGTTTGGAACAGTGTGGATGGTGACAAGTATGTATAACTAGGAATGAG
>JBBPMW010000798.1:0-14083 GCA_038090535.1 Tylopilus alboater | reverse complement strand
GGTTGGATGCCCTCCTGGAGCGCGAAGATAAAAGTGGTGCAATCGTGGAAGAAGACGTCGCGCCAATACCCTTACTGGACACAGATCATGGAGAGATCTCCTACAACGATGAAGTGTTTCCTGACGAGGAAATTGACGACAATCCCTCGTCATTTCCTGAACCTCAAATACCATCACACCCTGCTCCTACACGTATGGCTCCAATGAAGAGAGAGGCACGAGCGCGACGACTTGTCGCACGCCTTAGACAACCATTTGGTGCACTCTTGGTCACGCTAGCATCGACGGGTGGACGTACGGTGGACTACAAGCGAGTTGCGGCTGATAGCTTAATCACTGTACGATTTCAGGAGAACGTCTCGCTGGCTGAGATTCTGGACAATGTACGCACGCTCGATGTTTTGTAACTTATATGTACATAGCATCTCGGACGACAATTCACATGTCCCAACTATCCCTGCAATACCAGTGGAGCGTAGGCTATCCATGTCCATTCCCGGTGACCCTCCAAGTAAAAAGCTGGGCAAATATATGCATAATACAGAGAGCAGTGTATAAGTCAGGGTCATCCATCGTGCACTGCAATCCCCTGATCCTCCGACGCATCTCTTGCCTCGCGGGGCCCGCCTGGACGCCTAGAGGTTCACTACCCCCAGCGCCTGCGCTCTACCATCAACGCCCCCCGCCGACGATGCTCACCACCCGCTCCACGTCCATTTGATCCGACTGGATCCTCGCCGCACTCTTGACTCTCGGTCGTGTTTGGCAAACGCGTCCTCGACGACGATCCCCGAGAGAATGGCCGTGTTCACGTCGGGTACGACAGTCGAGCATTCTATGTTTAATCCATGCATACCACGATCGAGCAGCGAAGGAAAAGGTAAACGGTATTGGTATTGAAAAAAACATGTACATGATACCACGCAACGGAATGCTTTCTAATCGTACAATGGGCATGTGACAGACGACGAACCGATTAGAGGAGGGATGGCTATACCGAGGGAAAACGAAAGAAAAAAAAAAGAACAATCTATGGGCGAACCCACCACGCTCACGAGCGGTCCGCATCCTTGTCGGACAATCTTGCACTCTTCCTCGGGCGCCCACCGTCGAAACTGTCGCTCACATCCCGTCCCCGCTTGCTCCTGGGCTTGCGCGACGGCGACTCCCCCCGAAAGTTGAGCGGCACCGCCGTAAACTGGTTCTCGGAGAAGCTCGCCGTCCGGCCGCCCGCCCTCGAACGGCCCGCCGCACCAGCAGGGGAACCCACGCCCAACCCGGTCGAACCCGTGCTTACGTGGCGCTCCATCATCCGCGGCGTTGACGGACTGTCGCCAAGCGTCGGCGATCCCGGCCTCCACAGCCTGATCGGGGGCAAATCCAGATCGCCATCCCCTCCCGGACCCCCCGCAGCCGCGCCGGGACCGCCCAACACGTCCGGGTCAAACCCCTCCTCCTGCGCCTCCTCTGTCGGCGCAGCGACGCCGTGTGCTTGCGGCTCCGACGAGACGAGGCCCTTCAAGATGTGTCGATACGCCGCTTGGATGAGCCCGTGGAACGTCTCGTCCTTGGTATAGACCCGCAACCAGACCTCTGCAAACGAGGACGGCATCAGGAGCGATATGTCGCTGTAATCCGCCTTGGCGCACTCTGTCCGACGCGTCAGCGCGGAGTCCAAACCCGTAAAAGAGGGACGACAGAGAGGAACGCGATCGCGACGACGACGCACCGTTGGGCTTCTTCTTGGAATAAAACGTCACCTCGTCCAGCGGATTGTGCACCCCCTTGCCATAGTGCAACAGCGAACAGGTCACAGCTATATGACTCGGCTTGAGTTGCGCCACCAGATCCTCGTCCACGCCCGTCAACACGCCTGATTTGGCGACTGCGACGATGGCGTCAGACGTCACGTTGGTTTTAATCATGTCCTGGTCCGTGTGCGGAAAGACCTTGTAGTCAACGACCTTGTAGATGTCGCGCGTGCGGAAGCGTTCGATGATGGCGCGGGCCGGTTCGAGTTCCTGTCCGCGCGTTAGGGCTGATGCGGCGCGTGCCACGGGATAGAGCGGGGCTTACCTGGGCCGTCGACGCTTCGATCTCGTTGAGGAGGTTATCGGTGAGATAGACATAACGCTTTGGATTCTCGATCTGGTCTGCAATCTTGAGGTACGGCTCTGCCTCGAGGAGCGCATCGATGACCATGTACTCGATCGCTTTCGCTGTGTCCCGTATCCATGAGCCCCACGCACACGACTGTTAGATGCTATTTGAGAGACGTACTGGTCTTGTGATTGTAGATACGTTTGTGGAGGGAGAACCGGGTATAAAACACTTCGTAAATCTGGTTCGCGTCCTTGATATCGTAGCATATCTTGCCTTCGACGACGCGCGCAGAGTGGATGAGCCTGGGAAACAGATAAGACAGGAAGCATGCGCGAGGTTTCGAGGAAGATCATGTATGCGCACGCACCTCGAAATGGAAATGTTGCCTTTATCACCCACGGCATGGCAGTCTCTCAGGATATAATCGAATCTATGCGTGTCCCACGTCACCACGTGTAAGCGGAGAAACACCGTGAGGAAGCAGACGACGTACTTGTCCACGTCGAGGCCATTCCGCTGGTTCGCAACGATCTCGAACAAGAACGGCATCGTCTCGCCGAGCCTGTCCCCGTCGTCGTCAACGCACGATCCGGTACGACGGGCGAGAGAAGACCTACGGACAACGTTCCTTATCCCCAACGATGAGCGCCTTGACGATCGTCACCTCCTCGGGGGTGATATCGAGCTGATACGTCTCCACCATGTCGTCAAACATCATCTCGCTCGCGTGTTCGTGCTTCCATTTCTTGTCTGGCCTGCGGTGGCGGCCATGCGTCCAGCGCGCAGCATTTTGAACATAAGGAGACAAAGAAGACGAGGAACAGACGTACAGCGCTGCGGGGATAAAGATGCCATCCCAGACGTGCGACCAGGGACCGTGTCCAAGGTCGTGACACAGCCCTGCCAGCTCGACGCACTCGATGTGTTGGTCGGTGATGCCGAGCGAGTGGTCCATGTCTCTGAGGTGGGTCGCCATCAGTCGGGCGAGATAGCCCACGCCTGGCGAAGCGGGCAACAAGGTCGGTCAGCGCGCGTTCTCGCAGAGTGGCAAATCTGGAGACGCACCGAGACAGTGCTCGAACCGGTTGTGCGCGGCGCCGGGAAAGACATAGTACGAGAGACCGAGCTGTTTAATGTACCTCAGGCGTTGAAAATGTTTTCTAGACCCGTCCGGTGAGGTCCCCGCACGCCAGGTTGTGGCGTCAATACGCACGTATCGATGAAAGAGCAAATCCAAGGCGAGAACGAGACTGGGCGACGTCAACGGGAGTTCTGCACGTCAAACGTGGACGTTTTACTTGCCATAGTCGTGCACGCTGTCCTTGAATTGCCGGGTTTGCAGCAGCCGACTTCGAGTCGACTCGGACTCTGTCATGGTAAGAGGTAAAGTGATACTGTTATTCATCACGTGTACTACTACTCGTTACCAACCCAACTACACCGCACCCAGGGGCCCATGTACGTACCCGAACAACGGCCGTCCATCGGACTCCATCCACGACGCGGTGCAAGCCGTGTACCAAGCAGGACTTTGTTTCCTGAAGCGCCGGGAACATAAATTACCGGAGAAACCATTCAGGCGAGCCACGAATAAATGATGGGCTGGATACGCAGGTTTATGCGTCTGGTAGACCGGCACCAGACTCGACGAGACCCGCATCATACGAGGGCGCTTGTCCTGCGCAGAATGTCAGCACCACCGTCCATGTATGCGTGCACACAACGCACCGTCCGGGGACTCTTGCAATCCTTGACACAGTCAGAGCCTCTCTCTCACTGATCGTCACGCACACCGCCTCACTTACCAGACTGCATCCCCAGGTGTCCCATCGGGGCGATCATCGGGTCAGGTCCCGTCTGGCCTTGCTGGTCCTGCCCCATCCCCGGACTCTGCGCGCCCTGTCCCGGCTGTCCGCCCCCACCCGGCGACTCGTCCTGCAGCCCTTTTTCATCACCCGACCCGCTCCCCTTGCCCATCGCCGGCCGTCCCTCCACTCGCCTCACGAACTCACCCCACACAGCCCGCTCGTCGTTGCCCATCGCCTCAAACAAGCTCCGCACGCTCGGATCCGCCTTGCGGTACACCCCGCGATGTCGACACACCGTACTCTTCACATAGCGACACCCAAACACGCGCTCAAACGCCGCCTTTTGCGTCGCGGTCGGCGACTGCGCCACAATCGTGTCCATCGTGCGGAAGCCAGCCGCGATCTCGGACACGGTGTAGTCGTTGGGCCAGCGCTTCAGAGGCGGGTGCGGGTGCTGGGGAAAGGACGTGCGTGTGGCGGTGTTGGGCGTGTTGGGACCGTAGAGTGGGGTTGGGGGTATGACGGGGGACTGCAGGTTCATGGTTGGCCCGTGGAACGGGCTGTTGACGGGCGTCGTCATCTCGCCCGCCTCGGCCCCATTTCGAGGTGGTGGGTGGGTGTTGAGTGGGGGACTCGCAAGGGGAGGGGCATAGGGTATCGTCTGGGTGGGGAGCATGTAGCTCATTGGGGGTGGGATGTACACGTGGGCGGGGTAATTTTCGGGAAAGTAGAACCGCTTGGCGGAGGGCACCTCGGCGCTGTCCGCGAGGGGTCGCTTGAGCTGCGCGGCGGATGTGGGCGAGGGGGTGGGGTGCGACGCCGCAGGGGACGCTTGCTTCTTCTTGACCTGCAAGGTCAGTTCCTCGGCGAGACCCGTGCATTCGTCGTCGGACAGGCCGGCGAGGAGGCTCTTTCGGAACTTGTACAGGAGACGCTGCTCAGACTCGATCGTGCGGACGGTGGTGATCAGGTGTTGTTCCCAGTGCCCCGTCGCGCTGTTGTAAGTGTCGACGTACGAGGTGGGGGTGAGCTCGAGGTCGGACACGACCGAGGGGTAGTGCGAGAGCGAGAAAAAGGGAAAGGTGGATATTTCGTGGGTGAGCCGTATGGGGTCACAGTTGGACTGTGAAAGAGGGTCAGCGCCAGAGACATGTACCGAGTTGGCGATGTACCCTGTACCAGATGACGAGGGTGACGGAGCGTTTGAGGGCTTGTTCCAGCTGGGACTGGCGGTCGTCGTGCGGCTGGTTCTCTGGCGAGGGGGGTTTGACTACGTGGGCACGCGCCTGGAGAAAAGGCTGTTGGAGTGGTCTGGTTGCGGCGAGCGTATGTACGCGGTCGATTTGGATGGACATCTGGCAGACATGGTCGCTGTGAGTGTTGGCGGGGATAACGAAAGGGCCAACTTACACTCGGTCCACTGCTTTGGCGAGCTCGGTTTCACTGGGACAAGCTCCAAGTCCACGAGGCCCGCCCGTTTCTCACGAGAATCCCCATGTGTAGTCCAACAAGATCACGATCAACCACTAATTATTAATCACTGTTAGCATCGAGATATATCTACAGGCAAGTCGATGGATCAATGGATCGTTCTCTCCGCCAGTAAACCAAGCATTAATTCCCCGGACTTGATCCACCGAACATCTTACGGAAACATTCCAGTCGGAATGACCTGTCCGAGAATTTAAAGCAGCGGTAGCTGTGACTGCACGCACGTCTATAGACACATTTACCTGATGAAGGTCACATTGCTTGGCTCTCGGGATGATACAATTGAATTTAGTGACGAGTGTGGTCACCACGATAGTTGCCTCGATTGTATATTCACCTGATGGCAGCCACATTGGTTCATCCGACAATGCCATTAGGCTAAAGAATGCCAACCCCGATTGGTGCATGACAAAGGCATCGAGGGGTACTTCTCTCAAAGCCACTCTTATATACCAACCGGGGTCTAACACTCCATAGCCTAATGGCATCGTCCGGAGAGCCAATATGACCGCCACCAGGGGAATACACCACGAAGGCAACAGATCCCGTCGCCAGTGATGGATGTGCAACCCGGTGGCACTGAGTGAACTCATCTCAAATCCTGATGGTTTGGTTGGGAAGACCATTAGGATTTGGGATGCAAAGTCCATTTCAGGGATCCCTCTGGTGTCTAGATCTGGACTTTTAGGGACCTGCTAAAATTACCCACACGTCTTACCTTTTCTGTTTCAATCTTTCACCATACTTGGTAGGTCTACGCCGGGTAGCGTAATAAGTCATCGGCGCAAGGACCTGGAGGGATTTGGAACGAGAAGTGTTACGAGAGAAAAATCCAGTACGGAGGCGCACGCGAGATGGCACCGTACTTGAAGTCTTGCGTAGTCATGACACTAGAAACACTTGCCTGTACTGCAGTACGCTTGCACGATGGCAGAGCGCACGTCAATGTTTGAGACAAGAGCAGATGAAAGGGGCCATGACGTGTGGGATACAACAAGACCAAACAAGCGCAGCAATCCGAAGAACTTGCGGTGTTGTTGCCTGGCATACCTGCTCGCCGTTCATTCACATTCTATCGTCGTTCACGCTGGACAGGTCTTCACTACCTTTTGCTGGGTGAGCGCCGTGTTTTATTAGCTGCTGACGCGCGCTAACGTATGGCTCCTGGCCGTCCAACCATTCCATGTAGCGTTTCCATAGTTTTGCACAGTCTGGTATTGTCCAAACACCCTTTTTCAGCCTGCCCGCCATGTCTGCCAGCGTACGGGCGAGAAGACCAGCTTCTCCACCCCCTGGTCTTCCACACGTCATTCCTTCAACACACAAATACCCTCCAATTCCTTCACGAAAAGATGACCTGAGTGCGGACGAACGACGGGAAGCAGCCGCAAGGGGACATGGCCCCTCTCGGAGAACGTACCCTCCTGGCGGGCTAAAAATCACATCTGGAGAGTGGAAACTTCTTGTCGTCGTCCTCATAGTCGCGACATTTGTCCGCTTCTTCCGGATATCAAAGCCGGACAGCGTTGTGTGCGTCTCGAACTCGAACTACATGGGTTCTCGATGTCCTAATGCCTCCTTGCGCACGTAGGTTCGATGAAGTTCACTTTGGTAAATTTGCCGCGCGCTACATCAAGACGCGCTATTTCGTAGACGTCCACCCGCCATTAGCCAAGCTGTTGATAACGGCGGCGGCATTTCTATCTGGATTCGATGGGGATTTTGATTTCAAAGAGATCGGAAAGTGGGTATCGCAGGATGTTCCGAGGTGGCCGACCCCTAAGCTGATATCGCAGGATGTTTGTAAATACGCCATACGTCGCCATGCGTATGGTTCCCGCTACGTTCGGTGTTGCCACCATTCCAGTCGCCTACCTTACATTACGCGCTCTCGATTGCAGAGCCACCGCTGCCCTACTCGCCGCTCTCTTTTTAACTTTTGAAAATGGACTCGTCACGCAGTCGCGACACATCCTCCTTGATTCACCGTTGGTGTTCTTCACCGCTCTGACGACATTTCTATTCGTTGGGTTTTCGAACGAGGACAAGAAAGAGCCCTTCACAGAACGATGGTGGACGTGGCTCGTTCTGACCGGTCTTTCACTTGGCGCAGTCCTATCTTGCAAGTGGGTCGGCTTGTTCACCGTCGCGACCGTCGGCACGTGCACAATACTGCAGCTCTGGTTACTCCTCGGCGACTTGCGCGTCAAGCCTCGTACATGGGCAAGACACTTTTTGGCAAGAGCGTTGTGCCTCATCGCTATCCCTATATTGTTCTACATGACTATGTTTGAGCTGCATTTCATGATTCTTGGAAGTTCAGGCGAAGGGGATGCCTTTATGAGCTCCGAGTTTCGGCAGACGTTGGGGCGAGGCATGCCTGATACCTATGCGGGTGCGTTTGCATTTGTTGTCGAGGATGGTGTAGCTGACATTGGCCTCAGACGTCGCTCTTGGTTCCGAGGTGACTATCCGTCATTTGAACACCCAAGGTGGTTACCTTCACTCACATTCGCATAATTACCCCGGTGGAAGTGGACGTACGTGATATATCCGTTCTCGACTCCCAATTCAGGGCTGACGTGCCATTCAGAACAACAGATCACCCTCTACCCACATCGGGACGAGAATAATCTCTGGCTTATTCTCAACGCTACGACCGACAGTTATCCCCAATACGACTACAAAACGCAACCCATCGAGTACATTAAAGACGGATCGCACATCAAGCTGCGGCACATCACCACTGACAAGGCCCTCCACTCGCACGATGTCCGTCCTCCGGTCTCCGATGTCGACTTCCAGAACGAGGTATCGGGATACGGCATGACCGGGTTTGCAGGCGATATCAACGACGACTGGGTGGTCGTGATTGAAAAGGGCGACAACAAAGACAAGGAGTCGGGCAAGCGCTTGAAGACGCTGCGAACCCACTTCCGGCTGAGACACTTGAACACGGGCTGTTATCTCTTTTCCCACAAAGTGAAGCTACCGGAATGGGGATTCGAGCAACAGGAAGTGACTTGCAACAAGAACGCGGTCATGGCGAATTCGTTGTGGTACGTCGAGACCTCTGCCAAGCACCCACAGTGTACGTGATTCGCGTCCCCTTATATTCGCAAGGTGTTTACCATAGTGGTGGCGTGCAGCACCCGCCGATGCGGAGAGGGTCAATTACAAGATTCCAGGGTTTTTGTCCAAGTTTTGGGAACTACAGCAGGTGATGTGGACGACCAACGCTGGTTTGACGGACAGACACGTGTATGACTCTCGTCCGCTGACTTGGCCTTGCCTCCATCGTGGTATCGTGAGTCGTTTTGACGTTTTGAACGACCTACCATTTATAACTCCCTCAATATCAGAACTTTTGGGTGAAGGACCATCGCCAGATCTACTTGATTGGTAACCCGTTCGTTTGGTGGCTAAGCACTGCTTCAGTCGTCGCTTATGTTCTCGTTCGTGGATTCCTTATTCTACGTGCGAAGAGAGGGTACAGGGACTTTGAGAACAGTAAGCACTCTGTTCAACCTCATTCGACCGTCTTTGACGCTGGCGCGACCGATTATCCAGCCAAAGTAGCCAAGTACGACTCGTTGTGTGGTTTCCTCTTTATCGGTTACTGCCTGCATTACTTCCCGTTCTTCCTCATGAGCCGCCAGCTGTTCCTACACCACTACTTTCCTGCACTCTACTTTGCGATCCTCTTGTCTTGTGCCGTGTTCGATTTTGCGACGTCGGCGTTGAAGCCCAAGATTCGACTTCAAATCGCAGCGGTGCTCGCAATCGTCGCAATATGGAACTTTTCCAAGTTTAGCACTCTGGCTTACGGAAACCCGTGGACGAAGAAACAGTGTGCGAGTGCACGGTGGGTGAAGACGTGGGACTTTGCCTGGTGGGTCTTCTCATCGTGTCTTTCCTGGTGACGCTGATCGTTGTGAAACGTTCGTCCTGTAAAGCAACGAGTTCTTTGACGACGTGAGTTTTCGCTTTCTTGACGAGTTGGAATCGACGTTGATTGGGCCCTGCACAGTATTCGCAGTACGACGGGACGCCGGCGCCAACGCAAGATAAGACGGTCCCCGTAGCCACTGTCGGCGGCGAACCCGGTGGACGCGCCGCGATCGTTGTCGACGACGCCGAACGACCCATCTTACCCGAGGCGAACACAGTCATCCCCTCGGGGATCGTTGCCGAGCCTGGCAAGGACGTGTTCGCCAAGGACGGCCGGGAGTCGAAGAGTGCAGCGAGGATCGAGCCTGATCAAATGGACGCAGTGTCGTCTGCTGGGGATGTGGACAGGGTGGTGAGCGTGGTCGGCGAGGAGGCGAGCGGTACGTCGGTGGGGAGCACCGAGGGCGGTGCGGAGACGCTGGTGGAGGGTGCAGCATCGTCGGTGGCGGATGCCGATGAGGCTGCAATGGCGGGGAAACGGCCAGCGGGACCGCTGGACCACGAGGAAGCGCTGGCGGACCAGGTAGCGCACGAGTTGTACCCCGAGGCGAGGGACGTGCTAGAGCATGACGAGTGACCCTGACATCATACATCATTCTCTGTATTATGCATATATTTGCCTAGCTTTTTACTTGGAGGGTCACGGGAAATGGATATGGATATAGACGCCAGGGATGTATTTAGAACGGACGAGCGCAGTGCGCATGATCGCGGTTTGGTCGACGACACTACGGCGTACTTACATCAAGGTCTTTTAAGAATTCGTAGCATCTGGTCAGAGTTTTGAAAAACGGCCTTGAATTGGCAACCCAATGCTGGATACTGGATACTCGGATGTTATGCTATGCATAAACAGGCAGGCAAGAATTGAAGAAAGAAGGTGCGGGCGAAAGGCCCTCTGCAAGCACCAAGAAACGAGAACGTAAGGTCAAACCAAGGAAAATACCAGAACCGAGAAGAAGATACTATCGGTGAATCGAAAAGAAGGGGTAGGAGGAGTGAAAAAAAGTGAATCAAACTGGTCGCGAAGACGAGGAGTAAGAAGGGACCAGACCACGACCCATGGCGAACGCTTAGCTTTGTTGCGCTTGCCAACCCCGATTGCCGTGCACCGGATATCGCCAGACCGTTGCCCAAATCGCCCCGAATTTCTCGTCCGACGAAAAAACACAGTCCTTGTCCGACTCGACTTGAACTCGCTGTCATGCAATCCGACCAAGTGCCGCAGGATATCCCGTCCGACCTCGAGCGGAACTGCCTGTTTCCATGCCATCGACCTCGACCGCCGTGTCCGCGTCTCCAACCATGAAATACCGTCAACCGTAGTCGGATGCGTCTCGACAATCGCCGCTCGCGAAACGGGTCTCGAGTCACCGTCGTCGTTCGTCATCGCTTGTGCCGAACCTCGTCGCATGCCCAGATCTACTAGTAAACGAAATCCCCAGCAGGCTGTCGGGAGAGTGGAAAGGGTGGAGGCGTAGTCATGAAGGAAGGGGGGTGAAAGTGGTGGCGTAGCGGATGCTTGCACTGTTGGGGATTTGGTTTACTAGTAGATCTGGGAGGTACTGCGACGTTTGCAAAGGACGACGAGACCGTCAGAGTGGAGAGACAAACGATGCCTGGCTTGTTCGGAGAGATATCAGAGGTATGCGCGAGGCTTCCGTGTAACGGTGTCGAGGGTGGAAGAGACGGTCGGTTATGGTCTTGGCGAAAGCGGTCTCGGGACCAGACTGCGACGCCCGACGGGAAGGCGAAAAGAAGGTCCTGGCGATCTCAATGGCACATTGCACCGTCGTTCGGGTTCTGTTACTTGACCCCAAAACCCAAGTGGGCGACGACAGCTGACTGTCCATCACTTTGGCTAGCGTGGTTGTGGACGTGGCACCGTTCCTCAAAGGGGAGATGATCGTCGCAGGACCCACTGTCCGCGAAACCTCAAGGAGTGACTCCTTCGTTGGGCCGCTGATGTTGGCCATGCCGTCCGATTCGACCGAGGTATTCGTTGGACTTGCCGAGGCCTGAACGACTGTTTGGGACGATAGTGCAAGGGAACCAGAAAAAAACCCAAGTGGGCGACGACACTTGGCTGTCCATCACTTTCGTGAGCGTGACTATCACGGAGGTCTGTCAAGGAGGTGGTACCGTTCCTTGAAGGCGAGATGATCGTCGCAGCACACGCTGTCCGCGAAACCTCGGGGAATGACTCCTTCGTTGGACTGCTGATGTTGGCCATGCCGTCCGATTCGACCGAGGGATTTGTTGGACTTGCCGAGGTCTGAACGACTGTTGGGGACGATAGGGCCGGGGAAGTAGAAGCGGACTCGGAGCGCCCACATGAATCACTAGGCATTCCTGCGATACTTGATTTTGGCGCGTCGCCTATGCTGGAGAGGGTCTCGTCGCCACAGTTAGTCGTCGGTGTCTTGGTCCGTTGGACACCTACATCGACCACGACCGTCCAGTCCTGTGATGGGAAGGAAGACAGATCTGAGGATGCCGGAGGTGACCAAGAGACGTGAGATGTTGACTTGACCGCTTGGGGATAGGCGACCGGCTTCGCTGGTGTTAGCCCCCGACTCCTGATCGGCGGTCCAGTACGATAGTCGCCAGCCACAACAGGCTTCCTGATCGCGGCATCTGTGGCTTTAACGCGCTCTACAGTCTTGGCTATGCCAATGTTGACGGACAGCTTCTGGCAACCGATTCCTGGATTGCGAGGAAGAGTAGTGGAAACCTTGGACGGAACATCTTGCGTTCCCTTAGAAGCCTCCGAGACGCCCATAGAAAACCGATAAATGCGGCAGCGCGGAACGCAAATCGGCGGTCGGGGTGGGAGTTCGTCCACATTCGTGACCTGGGTCGACCTCCGAGTGACTGATACCAAGGCACCGCACCCACCCATGAGCTTGCCTTCCTTCGACCTCTGCGCGATCTTCAGCGGCTTGGAGACGAACGTCTTCTTGCGCAAAGACTGGTCTGCAGAGGACGCTAGAGGCAAAGGCAACGACTTCTGCACCTTCGTCGCCACGTTCGGTACTGACATCGGCATTGGCTTAGACGAGGAACGGCGCGGTTCCGCCTTGAAAACGACAGTCGGTAAAGAACCAGATCCGGATGCCTGCTTCGTCGGAGCCCCACGAGGGACCGACAATCGTTCCTCGTTCGAGGTTGGCGGCAGGATCGCTGACAGCTTCTGCGCCGGTATTCTCTTTGAAGGGGAATACCGTTTCGCGGAAAGGCTGATAACCGTGAACGGTTCAGAGCTCGCAATCGGCTAAGGTTGCAAGTTAGCTTCGTGAAAAAATGACATCCTCTGCAGCACGGAAGCGACGTACGAAGTGCGACATGGGACCGTCCTCCGAGTCGCGGTTCACGATGGCGTTGGCAATCTCGGTCGTTGACGTGCACATTGGGAGCGGGAGGATAATGAGGGAGAGAACGACGAGAGAGCTGACCTTGCATGCCTACGTGCGAGGCTTTTATACTATTGGGATCGGAGGCTGACCAGTCGACTATTATGGCGGCTGGCCTGAATTGCATTTCCAAATCAATTCAGAATCGGCCTCGTCCGGTGAAGGGCGAGCATTCCAGTAGTAGTTCCATCTTGCCTTTTACGAGTATACGTGTTTGTGCGAGGAGCCTTAATGGAAGGGGAGTGAGAAATGATGTGCGAGGCTCGTCTCTACTTAAATAAAAGCGTTGGCGGAATCACCCGACTCGGAAACAACTGAAGTCCAACGACGCATGCCATGACAGTCAGCTCTACCAGCACCACATCTTCATCATATCATCATCCATCAGCGAAGTCTTGTTTCTGCCTATTTAGTGCTCATACGGACTCTTCGTGCTTCAAGTTGCCACGCTTTCACCACAAAAGTTGTAGTGCCAAGTTGCAAAAGTTTAAGTAGCAAAAACATGACATGCCCAAACACAGCGTGTTACAGGCGGCTTACCAAAATAAGATGAAACACGTCATCATATACGACTTTGCATATTTCCGTTCAACACAAGACATACCAGCTCATTCAATGTGCCATTCCGTCTAGTGGAAACATGAGCAGGGATGATGGATCCGTGTATCTTAATATAATATCCATAACCCAGGTCAGAGTGTACCAACGTAGCCTCCAAGCTTCAAGCTTCAAGACCGTAAATATCATCCTCGTCCCATCGTCATTCAGGAACACACCCGCTTTCTCATTCCCTACATACCCACTCATGACATGATTGCCGACATCTTCACGAAGTCCCTAGCAAGAAAGCAATTCCGCCGTCATCGTCTCCCTCCCGCGCCCCGCCCGAATCCAAGCGGAAGTCCCTAGAACGAAGGCGAAGCAAGTGACGAAGTGATACATGCCTGAGTGGAGTATCACGACCTGTGCCAATTACGCCCATACACGTTTCACCTCTAATTTACATGCTTCACCCCCGTTGTCAGGACAAGTACAAGTCCCCGATATTAAAAGGGAAATTGGAGTCGCCCCGATACATGTTGCCGTGGGATTATAAGCCTTTACATGGGCTCGTGAGACACTTAGAACGGCGACGGGCAGTTGCAAGCGTCGAAAATAAGATACGGTCTCATGATAAAGTATTACGACCGAATTCAAATTTGTTATCTTGTTGGAATTATATTGTCAAATGGTATCCTCACCAGATTGAGGTTCTGGGTGTTTCCCAATGCAACCACTTGTGGTGCCGCTGGGTAAACTTAGCTACCATTGGGGTAG
>JBBPMW010000797.1:0-14089 GCA_038090535.1 Tylopilus alboater | reverse complement strand
CATCCGGCATAAACGCTTCACCACCCTCAGTAACCTTTGGTTCACGGGATGTCCGTTTCTCAGCGCGAGACTTCGTGAGCATATCGCGATAGTGTGGTGAGCTTGAAATTTCCGCAGTCAGCCCATTAGCGAGAAAGGAAAGACATGAGAAACTTACTTGAGCGCTAGAGCAATGATTGACGTAGGTTCGTCAGTCCTAACGATCATCGACGAATCTCTAAATATGTGCTCTGGATCATTCAATGGATCTTCATTGTCAAATTCTACACGCTTCGAGGGGACATGAGGCCACAGTCCGGAGAGCGCCTGTCTAAAAATTGAATTGCGTCCTGGAAGCTCTTCGAGCGAAAGCGTCGGTGGCGTCGGCGGTGGGTTCGGCTCCGGAGGAGTGCTTAGGAATGGAGATGGTGGGAAAAACCGTTCTGGAATAGGAGGAGACAACGGGGGGGTAGATGTGGGGGGAGCCGGTGCGCGCATTTCCTGAATGGTGGGTGGATCTGCAGACGTGACTGGTTCCTTTTGAACCGTGGGGGCAGGTAGGGTCGTAGACTGCTCAGGAGAAGACTCGGCGGTTTTGCCAGTGGACTTGCGCCCTTCATCTTCATCACCACCTTCATCGTCAGCCTCACTGGAACTATCTGACATATCGGATTCGTCCTTGATAGCATCTTTGATGCTTTCCAGCACTTCTACCGTAGCACGAGAAGACGCAACTGGGCGTACTTTACGTCCACGGATGACAGCATACCGTCGATTAGCCCTCTCATTCTCCCGATTGATGCGTTCAAAATGTCTTGCGATGTTTGACACCTTCGTCCCGGCTCCCTGGGGAGGTCGTCTGAACGTTGGCTTGGACGCGCCACTCGACGTGGGCCGTTGTTGAGACCCATCCCTGGCCATCCCTCTAGATGGTTTCCCCCTCACTGTCCGTCCAGGGGGAGGAGGTAACAATTTCCCATTGGGTGGTGGAGAGGGGGGTTCACCAACCATTCTCGCCCCTCTCTTATCTGGGGATGTCCGCCCAGAGGGAGCCAGAGAATCAATAGACGAGCCTCCCGGTATTCTCGTTGTATATTGTCCTTGTCTTCCAAGTGACCTCCTAAACCTCGGTGCTGCGTTCGCTGCATACCCAGATTCGAAATCGGATGTAGAAGGCTTTTTGGTGAGTTCGTGTCTGTGCCTCCCACGAATGGTGTTGCGCGGTAAGACTGGTCTCGAGGTATTTACGTTCGACAAGGTTGTAGTGAGATCTTCTTGCTCACTCTCAGAAACAGGAAGAGGCGCAAGTGCGGTCTTGGCGAGTTCTTCGACACCAATAGCAGGGATAAAGTCTTGATAGCGCGCGACAAGTTCTGCGACACTGGGGTGTTGCGATGTACGGCGAGGGAGGCGAGAGACACGTGGAAGGGGATGGTCCACTTCGGGTTCACTTTCTTCAGCCTGCTTTGCCTGTAACCTGGTCAATTGCCAGGGACGAGGATGCTGAGAATTTTAGACGTACCTGCTTACCACGGCGAGCCAGGGATAGCACCGGTTCCTCTTTCGAGGCTCCGATGGTCGAGTCGCTATCCGGGTCGGACCTTTTCGCTGGAGACGTGAGATCCACGGGTGGTACACAAGGTGCTTCCTCGTCGCTTCTCAACGGGTCCACTTTCTCCGCTGGTTTCTCCAACTGCGTCTCCAGCTCTGCCTCCGACGCCTCTGACGCACTTGAGAGTAACGATTCGCTCGTGATCCGCCTCCTACCCGGCCTCCCTTCTTCAGCCTCCGAAACGCTTGCGGAAGGCATATGCGACTCGCCGAACGGACTCGGAAGGTCGTATCGTTTCGGCCACATCGCCCGTACAGAGTTGAATGCAGACACTCGACGTCCACTCTTATCAACATTACGGGGCTTGGGAAGCTTGTCAAAGTCGGCCTGCCAAGCGACGATACGGTCTTGTCTAAATGAACGGACTTGGTTGAGAGCAAGCGTGTCCATGGGCGAGGACTCCTGATAGACCTTATTGATAAGCTGCGCGATTTCCTGTCGCTCTGCCTCCGCACGTGAGATGAGAATGTTAATATCTGCCGTGAGCTTTGCGTCGTGTTCTTCTTCGCCAGTAGCAGCATCGATGTTGATGAGCTTGAGATCGTCCACAAGCGCGGTGTACCATGCTGTATTCCGTCTATGCAGCCTTTCAAAGTCAGCGTTCTTGAGTCCAAGTTGTACTTCGGGTGGTATACGGATGCGCATCGCAGGGTAAACGATCTCGTGTAGCGTCACGGGATCCGCTTGGAACCGCACAGTCATCCCCCTTGTGGCAAAGTACCTGATGTGGTGCTGGTAAATATTGTGTTGGCACCCTGCACCTTGTACGAGCTGGACGTCCGCAGGATAAAAGTGAAGTTCGAGGAACTTGGCAAATGAATACCGCTGCATCTCTTCAGAGATAGGTATGAATGGTGTCGCCGACCCGCAGACCCGACACGCGCTCCAAGTAGTGATCATATCCGGGGCAGGGTGAAAGTTCCTCGCTTTGATTTGTCCATCCCATTGTTCGACGGCCACGGCTAGCCTCGTGTTATTGTGCACGAACACTTGACAATGCCGTGCGAGAGGTTGGTTACACCCTTTCCCTGCACATACCGCTTTGGGGTCAAGGAACTGCACCAGCGTGTCGTGAACGGCTTTTTCAATGAACTGCCCAAGCGTACAATCGTTTTCGCCGTAAAAAGTGATGTAATGCAAGCCGGGGGCGAAGCATGCACGGCGCATTCCAAATTCTTCGATAGGAACCGTGTACCGCCATAGGACGATACACTGATATTTCTCGACGACAAAATCGTCTGCGTTCTTGCGCAAATACCATTCCCAGATCCGACGTTGTTCTTCATGGCGATATTTAACGAGGTTGAGTTGAGATTCCAGAGCAATGTCTGCCGTAGTTTTCAGAGGTACGGGTTCGATACCCGGAAGACCTGACATGCTGATGGGGTGAGGAGAGAGAACAAATGGGGACCCAGGAAAGATAATGCCAGAAGTATTAGGTTGTGGGTCGAAGTAGCCTTTCGGGTCTTCAACCTGAAGGTGTCTGTCAGCTTCGGGCGAAGGCGTGCGAGGAGGGAGAACAAGGGCTTCAATCTGTGCTTTGACGTCTTCCGTGTCTTGAGCGTTGTCGCCCGATGAGATATTCACTGGTATTGTCTCAGGTGTTGGTGTGCGAGACGCTGCTTTGTTGATGATCTTGGGCCGGTCAATATCTCCCTTCTCTCCCCATCGTACGAGGTCGTCCTCCCATGCGTGCTGGACTCGTGTAAGTTCCTCGTCCAATTCTTTCATGCGCAATATAGGCTGAGGAGGTGGAAATCGGAGTGTGGCGGAAACAGAAATGAAGGTCTTGTAATAAGGCTCGCTCGATTGTTGGATACGTTTTGAAAGCCTGAGTCGCTCAGCGTCTGCATCAGGGAGATCTTCCTCAGTCGCACCCTCAATCGCCAACACATTTGCTTTCACGTTCTCCTTGTCCGCGGGGATTGCCAGCTGAACCAAGGACACCGACGTTGGTACAGACGTCCCAGTCCCGCCGATCCCGCTCTCATCGGTGTCATCGACTAGGTGTCCCTGTTTTGTCGTGACTGCGGGCACGGCATCCAAAGATAAGGAAGGCACTGTGATTACCGAGTCTTTCCAAAGATGTGTCTCCAATTTCAAGTTTCTGACGATGAAAGTCAAAAACCTCGTGACTTTCTTCACCCTTCTCAACGTTTCAAAATCCCCGCCCCTCAAGATGATTGTGCAGCCCATGTCACGATTGCAACCTTCGAAACGCATGTAGGTTTTGCGTCGCTCTGGGATGAGAGGGTGGTCGAATGTTTGAACGCGGAAGCGTCCACAGTGACCTAAACGTGGCTCAAGAGCGAGCTTGTCCATGGAAGAGAACACGTCTCCTTGTGTCATACGAGCTACGAACGAGATGGCAGAAGGTTTCACAGCGCGGGCGACAGCGATATTATTCTGAGCAAGAGCCTCCAATGCGATCCTCGAGACACTCTTCTCCACCATGACGATATGAGGTCTTAGCGCCGCGATTCTGCTAACTAGGTTGCCGAGATACTCTTTCTCTTGGCGGAGGATTTGGCCAAAATTAACATATTGACCCTCGACACGATGAAATTCGAGTGGGAACGTGACGAGCATGACGCGCGGGTTATGTTGCGACCTTAACATTTGTTTGTGCGCCACATTCTTTGTGATGACAGCACCGTCGACGTATTCCGAATCCGAGGGAGTCCCGCCTGGGATCTTCTTAATCTTGACGTATCGACGGACATCCATATCCTCGCCTTGGTGGTAGGGGACAGCAGTGAAAGTGAGGTCGCGGGCAATGCGAAGGGAGATTTTAAGCAAGGTTTCTTCCCACTCTTTGACATTGGGGATGTTTTCAGTGGTGAGCATTTGACGCAGCATGATGCGGAGATGGAACATGGAAGTGAGGTTGAGTTCCTGAGCGTATCTAACAGTCAAAGGGGATCTTAGCAGAGAGCGCAAGAATATCGAAAAATCGACTCACGCGGTGGAATCGCGTCTCGATCGCCACCCCTCGACGGCTGGGAAGTTGTCTAGGCGACTATGCACCCTGCTCCTAATGAATGGGGTCGCGCCATCGAAATCCCCGAAACTATTAAATCTGGACCTCATGGCCCCATATGTCACCGGACTGTCCGGGCCAGGAAAATGCTCTGGGGAGCTCAAAGGAAATTGAATCGTGCTCATCGCAGACTTGTCAACATTTACTGGAACGGTGACTGGAAAGTCGACAGGTGTCTTGGCACGAGGGGCCGTAGCGGGCGGCGTGTACGTTTGGTTCTGCTGCTGACCAAGCGTCGCGGGGTCCTTCTCATCCTCTGTGACGGTTCTGCGGAAGGGTGCTGTGGAGTCACGAACAAGCTCCCATTCCAGAGGGGAGTTGGATGCAATGTCCTCGAAGGAAGACGCGAAGCGTTTTGTTTCCGCAATGGAATATAGACTGAAGGGTTCATCCGTACGCCCAAACAACTGCGACGCTGCGAAGGGAGATTGAGGATGATGGCCAAGACCGAGGGCAAAGGTATCTGAACCAAGTTGGTGTGCGGGGAAAGGCGAGGTAGTTGACGAAACGACAGAACGATGGTCATCGTCCTCATCCTCGTCCACCTTGGCAAGTTTCTCGAGGCAAAGGTTGCATACGCGCACCATGCCATCGTGACCGAAGCGAGAGCCTTTGATGATGTTGGAAGCACAGCGGGAACAGAATATTTGACCTGGAAAGGCTCAGAAAAAGAAGAATATAGGGGATGCTTAGGACTTACCGCATATCCGACAATGGTGCTTTCTGCGCCAGGTTGTGAAGACACTCTTGCAATCGTAACACTCCCTCGCGTTCTCGTCGTCCATCCAATAGTCACGGGACAAGCCTATAAAATACAATCAGGGAGAATCAAGGGAGGATGTTAATCCTCGACATACCTTCTCCGCGTATTCTGCGAATCACCTTTGAGACGGAAGCAGACCTATTGAGAGAAGCGGAAGTGCGTATGCTGCGAGCATCATCCTGGATCGGGAACCCAGGAATGGACGTTCCAACCGCGCCGCCATCCGGAGCCTCGTAGAAAGGGGGGACACCGCCCCGAGAGGGCGACCTGTCGGTATCACGGCCGAAGGAGGGCGCTTCAAAGACGACGGGAGTGAGAGAGACGAGGGGCGGGGCGGGTACTGCAGACACAAGTTTGAGCGAGATTGGGCGCTGCTCCGAAGAGGGTCTAGAAGAGAAGGAATGATTGTTGTGTAGGATGGTTGCAGAGGGACGTCGCTGGTCATTATTCGGGGCTGTTGTTTGTGGACCGGGAGCAGGGGGTGCGGCGGATGCAGCAGCGAGGGGAGTTGCGAAGCTACTCTTCATGCGGGAGAGCAGGGACGTGACGAGTGCATACGAGGACTGGTCGTTCTCGTCCTCCTCCGAGAACGGGTTAAACGACGTCAAGCTGGCCACATCCTCGGCCACTCTGGTGCTGCTCCGCGACCTGCCCGGTGCTACGTTGTGAGCGCTCTGCACCGGCGAGCAAACCAGCGGCTCCTCCATCGTCGCGAACGTGCTCGATGTCGCGGTACGAGATAACAAGTGACTACTTTAGGTTCACTCTTGGTCAAGTTGCCCCTTATGGGTACCCCCCCTGTACACTAAGCATATCACAGCTTTCGTATCCTGCGCATAGTTGTCTTGTTAGACAGCTCCTGTGCCTGATGCTTAATCTCCGAATTAAACCGTTCTCTCATCGTCTTCTTGTCTGCACGCCGTGCCTGTCGTTCTCCCTTTACAGTTTGTTTGCGAGCCTTTTTGTCTTCTTTCGACTCGTCCCGAGGGCGACTAATGGTTTGTTTGACGACTGGAAGGCAAAGGGAATGAGCATCGCTCTGTCGCAATTCATTGACCTGCTTACCTCGCTTCACTTTTTCGTCGTCCTCCTCCGATGCGTCCTCGCCCCCCTCGATCCCATCGTTCGTGACGCTAGGTAGTCCGGTGCGTGAATCAAGCTTGATCTTTGGTACAGGTTTCGACGTTCGTGCTCGAATGATGCGTGGATGATTTTCCAGATTCGAGTACGTCGCTGAGATCCGTTAGTATATTCCCTACCCTACCCCCGGTCCACTTACTTAGAATAGTTTCGCAGTCCCACCGGTCCTCTTTCTCATTCGCGTCGTAGGCTCTGAACAATTCTTCGTCGTCCAACTCCTTTTCATCATCTGCCTCCATGGCGATCACTCGTACCCTTTCATCTTGTCCCAGCCCACGTCTGAGCGTCTCCAGCTTGTCCGCACCAGACTCCCCAGCAAGAACAGGCTTCAGTTTTCGCCCAAGCAATTCATACCTGTCCATAAATTCATCCACCATCTCAGCATAGTCTTCCCGAGATGTTATTAGATCTGGGGCAGAAGAAGATAACGATGAACTAGTCGACGCTGTTTCCAGTTCATCGTTGTCCGGGGCGTCTTCATCGGAGCCATACTCCTTTGCTATCAGCTGGTGGTGAAAGATTGATTGAATGGTATCAGTCCAGGACGAGAATACACGTACTCGGTCAAAACGTTCATCAAGTGTAAGTAGAGTCTCCGTGCGGTACATCGAGGAGCTGCTCATGCTGCACCCTGATGCATCAGAGGTACCCTTCCGTCTACGTTTACCGCCAACCACCGGGAGCTTCGGCAGATTGCCAACTGTATCGCCGCCCTCAGAGTAAACGTCCTCGTCGGAACCAGGCGACGGAGGTGCGTTCTTTTGGTCTTTTTTGAATTTTGCAAATCTCGCCTCCCAACCCTCATCCTCGCCTTCCTGCTCTCCTTTGTCGTCTCCTGCCTCAGGTGGTCCGTATTCGTAGAATTCATAATTAACTTCTTCGTCCTCATCCCGTTCACCGTCACGGACCAGTTCTGTAAAGAGATTGTCATCTGCATCATCGTCTACGAATGCATCGTTTTCAAGAGCGTCGAGTGTTTGTCTGAGGTGGGGATCCATGTCTGGCCGGAACCCGGCGATCGAGGATGGGACGGCTTCTTGTGTCTCAAAGTTCCTGGGCATCTCCGTCTTCGATGGCAATGCCTCGGCGGGTAGGTCGTGCAATGGACCGTCCGAGTTTACCTTTGCCTTTCCTTCTGATCTAGACTTGTTCTGAGTGTGTGGGGCTTCGATGAGGATGCTTTCTACACCTTCCTCTTCTGTTCCCACAGCACGGAGGTGTTGCATATAGTCGTACTCCGTATCATCGAAGTAGATCCCATAGAGAGCTGCCTCTCCGACATTGGCACGGATGTCATGTTCGATAACTTCTGGTGCGAGGATAGTCTCTAGGTCGGCACGGGTTGTTCCCTGTGTGGTTGCGCGTCGAGAATACAAAGCAAAACCAAAAAAGAGACTGACCTTTTTGTCGTTTCCCCTCACAAATGCTTTTAAAACGTGCTGTGAGGCATCGGGGTCATGTATGAGAGGATCTCTCTGCGATCTATAAACAAGCTGAAAATGCTTTGCCCCTGGCTGCCTGAATATTGACTTTGGGGCCATCCTAGTAGTTAGTGGTAGTAGTAGATCATGATGATATCGAGGTTGGACAGCCACCGACTTGGAATTACGTAATGGTTTGTCGGTTGGTTCAGGCTTGGTTAGTGAATGAATCCCACTCAGAGCGCTCTCGTTGTCGGCGTCGAACACGTAGCAGTTTTGACCAACTTGACTCTACGCTCCTTACCTCCCTATCCTACAGCACGCCCTACAGACAACCGCGTTTCGACTTCGGTTCAGAAAACCCCTCCGTTTCGGTCACTTGACTTCGGTGCGCAACTTCAAGAATGCAACGCGAGCACATCCGTCGTGGCTTCTCTATATAAGCACCATTTTTCTCTTCTGCGCCCTCCCAGACTGACATTTGTGCGCGTCTCTACTAGCCACCAAAAGGTTGTCTTGGAAATCGACTTCTCAGGCTCTCTTTGGGTGCGTTGTCTTCCTATGCACCCCTCAACGAGCATCACTCACCCCAGCAACGTCCCCTTTCTCGCCTCTAGGGATACACCGAAATTACCGTCGTACCAAACAATGCAAACTTACGGACCATTCATCTCCATTCTAGACAGTGCAGTATGTGCTAGCTCTTGTGCTCTTTCTGTGCCTCCGTCCGTCTGACACTCCTGGGATGCTCAAGCGATCCACTCAGTCACAGTTGCATCCCATCAAGCTGAATTCGTCCATCATGATCCGCTCGCACACATCAACATCTCCACACCACAGGATTGCCATACGTACCCAGAACTGAAGAGAAAGCTTTATTCTGCACTCGCGGAGGGTGATGAAGGAGAGTTATCAATCGCCATCCCAAAAGAGGTTTCCTTGAGACAGTCTGGTCATGTCAGACATTCAATGGCAAATGGAGTGGCCAGCGAAGGTGATCTTCCCCTCGTCTTCCTTTTTTTTTGGCGTAGTTGCTCAGCTCGAGGCGACACAAACAGTTGCGACGCCCGAACCCCAAACCCCTGGCCCTTCACAGACTCCAGCTCCAGGACCAGAGTTCCTGCCTATCGTCGTTCGTATCGAGTATAGCCTCCGAAATCCTGTAGATGGTATACAATTCGTGCTACCCACAGACGCATATCCATATGTAAGTGTATCCGGCACACGCATACACTTCATTGAGATTCACATCTGTCGTAGCGTGTTCCTCATACATATACTATCCCTTCCTCTCCGGACGCTGCGAGATGTTGGGTTCCTTGCGTCGATAACTTTTGGGAAAAGTGTACTTGGGAATTCGAGTTTGTTGTTCCGAGGTATCTGGAGGAGCCCGACTTGCTGCACCGGGACGAAGATGGCGAGTTCAACGGGCGGCAGGAAGCCATACCGACTGTAGTCGTTTGCAGTGGTGACCTCGTGGAACAGGCACGTCTCCGTTCCGCTCCATTCCGCACCACGCTGACTCTGTTATGGTAGGTTGCTCATCCCAATAATTCTCATAAGACCATCTTCCTCTTTTCACAAACGGTGTTGACGTCGGTACAACACGTCGCCTTCGCTGCGGGGCCCTTCCATGTCTACTCGATCGCTGCAGACTCATCCGAAGAGGCGTCGGGTGTCGCGCAGCCGCTCATGTATGCGTTCTGTTTGCCCGGTCAAGAATCTATGTTGCACACCTCGACGTCGTTTCTGCGTTCGGCGATGAACTTCTACAGCACGGACTTTGGCTCGTACCCATTCGGTTCATTCAAAGTAGTTGCTGTCGACGAGATGCCGGTTCAACGTTTCGATAGCGCAACCCTTTCATTGGTCACTGTCGATCTTCTCCACGGTGAAGATGCCATCGAGCAAGTAATTGAAACCAGGCAGGCGCTCAGTCATAGTCTTGCATGCCAATGGATGGGTATCAATATCCAAGCCAAGACATGGTCCGATACCTGGCTCGTTAACGGACTTGCTCTCTACATCACAGCTCTATTCATCCGCAAGTTATTTGGCAATAACGAGTATCGCTACCGACTGAAGCGAGACATGCAACGCGTCGTTGAATGGGACACTGGTTCGATGCCACCGATATGTCAGCCCCAACATCTCGATCCCCCGGACGCCGCTACGCTTCCGTTCGTTAACCTGAAGGCACCACTTGTGCTTCATATCCTCGATCGCCGTCTTGGGAAGTCCGGCACGTCGCTCGGCCTATCTCGTGTTCTTCCCAAGATTTTTTTATCTGCGATCAGCGGCGAGCTGCCGAATAATTGCCTCTCTACCCATTCCTTTCTTCGTACTTGTAGGAAGGTGAGCGGTATCGATCTGCGCTCGTTCGCCGAGCAATGGATATACGGGAGTGGATGTCCCGCATTCGGATTCTCTGCGTCATTTAATAGGAAGAAGATGGCCGTGGAGATTACCATGAGACAGGAGGCTCCTGCCTACAAAGCCCTTGAACACAACGAAGTGTCGAAATTGCTGTTTAAGCCCGTTTCGTTCTTTGAGGTACGTCCCACGATACGTAGGTGCCTCGACGCCTGTCTCTTACCATCCTTGACAGGGCCAAATGACTGTTCGCATACACGAAGCTGACGGGACGCCCTATGAACATGTGCTTGACATTAGGTCTCCGTTCAAGCGCTACGAGGTGCCCTTCAACACAAAATACAAGCGCATCCGTCGAAACACTAAGCGTTACCTTGCCCGCCAAGCAGCAGCACAAGCAGCAGCAGAAGGTGACGCCGAGGCTGCTGAGGCTATTGGCCTCATCGACATGGGATTCGGGCTAGAGATCTGGGAGAAAGAGAAGGAACGAGAGATCTGGAAAGTGGCCGATTGGACGGAAGAGGACGAGCAGGTGATGTCTGGTGCCACATACGAATGGATCCGAATGGATGCCGACTTTGAATGGATTGCTGCCATTGCATTCGAGCAGCCAGATTTCATGTGGGTCTCTCAGCTGCAGCGTGACAGAGATGTCGTCGCCCAGCTTGAGGTGAGCTCATTCAGTGCGCTCCAGCTCCAGCGTTGCGACTGTCTGACTCGACTATAGGCTATCCATGCCCTTGCCAAACAACCGACAGCCATCGTTTCTAGCACATTCACGAAGACGGTACTCGTGTCTAATTATTACTATCGGATACGGTGTGAAGCTGCGACCGCACTCGTTAACGTAGGTCGAGAAGGTCTTCTTCGCTTCAGATCATCGATAACATTGACTGTAGTGTGCCATTCGACGGCTTGAATTTTTAGGTCTCTTCCATCTATTCAAGCTCTTCTTACGATACTGTTATGAACCCGAAGACGCGAACCAAGATCTGTTCACACACAGTTATGTTCCAAAACCAAACGATTTTTCCGACCTTTCTGAGTACTTCGTTCGCAAGGTCAGTCGTGTTTCGTCTAATTCGGACGAGGCTAATCGGTTGTGCAGGCGCTTGTTCATGCCATCTCTCAAATACGTTTTGAGAACGGCAAGACTCCCGCGGTAGTCCGACAATTCCTCGTGGATCAGCTGCGCTACAATGATAACACGGCGAACCCAGTAGGTGTCACTGGACTTGAGACAAAGTCTACGCTCATCCTGCGTCAAAGTACTCTGATGCTTTCTATATTTGCACCCTCATTTCTACGGCAGCCTGTGCCACGGTATCAACTGCTCCGCCGGAGCGCGGTGAACTTTTGAAGGAAGAAGTACGGTCGGAACAGAGTGCCGAGGATACCAATCTGGTGAAGCAAGCGGTTGATGAGATTAGCCGTTATCGGAGCATGGATAGGTTAATTCCCTCACCTCACAATGTTGTCACAGTTGCAGCTTTGGAGGTCAGTAAACCCACCCTTCATGCAATCCGGCTCATTTACGGATTAACTTCAGTTCTACCTGCTCTTGACGGTTGCTAATCTCCTTCCGAATGACCTGAGAGTTTTCTTTCCACTCACTCGGTATGTAATTCCATAATTGTAGCCTTATCTTACTTTGCTAATCGATACCAAAGTGAGGGAAATTACACTCAGGTCCGGATCGCTGCCTTTGATGGACTCTTCATGTCCAAATGGTACACACCCGCCATCATGCGATATGTTTTAGCAGTGATAGCAAATGACCCCTCGCGAGTTGTCCGGCGTCATGTAGCTCGATCCGCGTGTCAAAGCTTGGCTCTCCTGGTCTCTATGGGCGAGATGAAGAATGCATTGAAAGATACAGAGTCCCTGCTCATCGAAGAGGATGGCTCCATACCTCCTCAGGCTAAAGAGGCTAAGAGGAGCGATGTGGACCTCATGATCAAGGTCCTCCGCAAAGACCGCGAGATTGGAAAAAATGAAGTGTTGCGCGAATTCTTGATGCCGATTGCACTGTACGTGAATTTCACACCTTCAGTTGGTAGATGCGCCTGGATTGAGCGCTACTATTCCCTAGTGCCCCTGACGTCGACCAAGAAGTTCGATGGGGCATCATCAAGCTTGCCGATATCGTGCTCCGAGGTGTCGAGGAAACACCACCTAAAATCACCTTTCACCTTCCTCCAACTCCTGTGGCAGAACAACCTCCTCAGCTTCCCCCCGTGAAGGTTCCAGCCAAAGTTCAGCGACCGACCAAGACTGGTGGTCCACCTCAGCGTGCCCATGTTGTACCCGCAGCTCCTGTTCCTCCCAAGCTCAAGATCATGCCCAGTGCAGCCCGTGCTTCGACGCCTTCTGCTGCTACTCCCACTGCCGCTACACGTCCCGGAGCTATGCCGCCACCTCCCGTGCCTATGAAGGCCAAGCCAAAACCGAAGCCCAAACCCGCGGGTGTCATCAAGCCGCCTCATGTCCCAAAAGCGCAAGCAGGTGGAATGAGCGTGAACGACTTGCGTGCTTGTCGCAACGCGCTCAAGAAACTGAAGCTGCACAAGAATGCCATGCTTTTTATGCAGCCAGTCGATCCTGTACGAGACCATGCGCCAAAGTTCGTGTCTCGCCATTTTCGTTGTTGATCTATGTAATAATGGACTTTCATTAGTTACTATGAGGTGATCAAAAACCCAATGGACCTCAGCACCATGGGCGCCAAGCTGGAGGAAGGCCATTACAAGGATCGTTTTGCATTCGAGGCCGACTTTCGTCTCATGATTGCAAACGCGAAGCAATACAATGTCGCTGGTAGCTATGCGCACACCGAAGCTATATTCCTTGAGACCTTTTTCGAGAAATGTGAGTTGTCAACTCTCGGATAGTCTTTGTCGCTAAGCAACACGGGGTATCAGTGTGGAATCGCATCAACAAGACACTTGAGGCTGCCAACAAGGCTGCAGAACCTGCCCGCAAAGAGTTACCGTCTATCGTGGTTAAACAATTGCCTCGGAAGCCTCCACCACAGCCTACGCAGGTTTCAACGTCAGCGTCGGTACCTCCCCCCGTTACTGCGGAACAGCCTGCTCCCCGGCCAATTATCAAGCTCAAAGTCGGTGGCGCCCAAGTCAAGCCCCCTGGGAAAGTCAACGAAAAGCCGGCGGAGAAGCCGGTAGAGAAATCCGCGGAGGTTTCTAAAGCACCGAAATTCAAGGCTCGCAAACTGAAGATTCCAGACGAGGCGCCACCGCCGTATATCGATGATGGATCTCACGACCTGCTTCAAGAGGTTATCGCAATCGAACGGGAAAAGGATGAAGAGAAGCGTCACCGCAAGATCAGGGAATCTCCTCCGACCAGGGCGTCTGGCAGTGGGCCCCCCGGCAAGCGTCGAAAGCCAAACGTCGAAAGCGATGAAGATGGCATTTTGACGTTTGCTACTCCTATATCGAGAAAGGATAAGCCGAATGGGCCCTCTAGCAGTACGAGTACGCCAGTCCCTGAGCGACCTCCTGCACCCGCGCCGAAGACCGTTCCTGCACCACCCAAGCCGAAGAAGAAGGGACCCGAACCAGTGCCAACTCCCGCACCAGCTGCGGAGGCACCACGCATTTCCGTCAAAGGGAAAGAGCGCGAGGTTCCCAACGCCCAGCCTACGCCTTCAAAACCTCGGCCTGCCCCTTCTCTGGCTCCACTCAACGAGAAGAAATGTAGAGATGTGTTGAAGGCGATTTCGAAACTTCCCGAATATCCCA
>JBBPMW010000796.1:0-14091 GCA_038090535.1 Tylopilus alboater | reverse complement strand
CTCAAGGTTGCATTTCCTCCTGATCAAAATTCACACAAAACAACAAATGTAGTGTTTACTGAGGTGTTTAGGAATGTACTAAATGACTGATTTTTACCTCTACTCTTTGTACTTTTATTAATAATACTCTGAATAAACAAAACCTTTTATCTATCATTGTGCCTGCAGCCTGTGCCAAAGGCACAATGGGTAATTGCTAGTGACTAAGAGAACATGAGCTTACCCTTAAACTCGAAAACTGCTTCTTCAATGTCCCAGAAGTTGAATGCCTCGGAATGATTATCAAAGAAGGAGAGGTAAAGATGGATCCTGTTAAACTCACTGCCATCAACAACTGGCAACCCCCCACTTCCGTCAAGGTGGTTAGATCTTTCATTGGATTCTGTAATTTCTACCAAAAGTTTATTCCCAACTTCTTTTCTATCGTCCAACCTCTCCTCTTGCTTACAAAGAAGAACACTACTTGGCAATGGCTTCCTGGTCAATAGGACTCCTTCTGGTATTTAAAGGACCAGTTCCTTCGTTAACCGGTCCTTCGCTTCCCAGACATTTCTGCCTCTTTCTTTGTCATGACCAACACATTCCTCACTGCCACTGGTGGCATTCTCATGCAAAAAGATGCCAATGGTGACCTCCACCCTTGCATCTATCATTTCCAGACATTCTCCCCAGCTAGTGTTGCCACAGTTTGGTTAACCACAGACCAGTTCTGGTTTCACTTAGTTTTTGCACAGTTTGGTTTACATAAGCAAACTGAACCCCTATCAAACTATAGTTCCAGTTTCGCACAGTTTGGTTATAGTTTAGAACTACATAAAACTGTCTACTGGTCTGAACTGGTCTGAAACCAGTTTAAACCAGTTTAAACCAGATACAAACAACTAAGACAACATGGAAACAATGTACACTGGCCCGAAATCATGGAACCTGCCTCCACACCATGGAGAGTACACTAGTCAACTGCTCATAGATAGTAACCTAGTGTGACTAGGCTTTGGCAGCAGATACAGCAGCAGTACAGCAACAGCAAGGTGTTTTCGGAAAGGGCAGAGTGGTGCTGGCTAACAAGCCAGGTTTTAGTACATGTCACCACAAAATAAAAGGGCAGCTTGTATGAACAATGTCACACATACCTTTTTCACATTTTGGATGAAGTGCATCTCGCTCTTTCCAACATATAGCCTTCGCAGGCATTTGGCATGAAACATTGGCAGCATGTAACATGACAAGAGAGCAGCAGGGTGCATGCCAGTCAACTTGGGTCTGGTTACTGTCTAACGTTGTATGAAGGTCCCAGAACAGAGACTGAAAGCATGCATAGTCAGGCTTTTCGGTAAATGATAGCATACAAGAGTACTTCATGAACTTCGAAAATTCTACTGCCAGCAAAGCCCCACAGAACTCCTCAGCCAAGATGGTTTGCTTTATGTGGAGGATGGTACTCTTCTGTATCAGAGTTGTGTTGAGCCATGGTAGCATTCCACACAAAAGATATAGTAGAAGATACACAAGGGACTCTAAATTGTCCCTATGACTGAGCTCATTACCTAGATGACTATTGACAGATGTGAAAGCAGGAGTGCTGGTGAAGGGTAGGCTTTTGTGGAATGGAATGTGGATGTGTGTGTGGGCATCTTGATACTGATGTGTGACACTGAAGTCAGCAATGTACAGTACATCACTCCATGTGTCATCGCCGACAAGGATATTGCTCAGCTTGATATTGCAGTGGATGAAGTTGCATGAGTGGATGGCCTCAAGATGGGTAAGCTGTATAATGGGAAGGGGTCAGGATGGGATGGTGACAGAGAAGGTAAACATACCAGTTGACTAGCAATCAGAGACACCATACTTTGGGAAAAGGTTCGTCCGCACAAGTTGAAAACATCTTCTAGCAAGGGTCCAAGGAAACTAAGCACAAGTACATTGTGCCCAGATTCCGCTCTGAACCAGACAGGCTGGGGGATTCCAGTGATGCCACATAAATGTGAGAGCACAAAATGTTTGTGCTTAACTGAGCGATTGGCTCCTTTACTGCTAAGCTTGACGACTAGTTCACAGTTGTTGTGGGTAAGCTCAGAAGCTAAAAAAACAGTCCCTAGCCAGCCCCATGAAGCTATTAGCACACAAGTTATCCATGGAATAAATTGAATATTGCTTACCAGACACCCCAGAACTGAGCTTTGCCCCAAGCTTGAACTTGTGATTATCACAAAAAAAAATCATGGAGATCAAGAGAATTACAACAACAGAGAGTGGAAAAGTAAGCATCAGAGACACTCAATGCTATGAACAACGAAAAGTGGGGAGGCAAGGGACAACATTTCAAATTTCAACATAGTGCTCTGATTTGGTCATGTGGTGCTGTAATCATGAGAAGTACTTACTGCTTGGAGGCAAGGTAAATCGTATTCAGGCATGCAAGAAAAGATACCGAGCATGTATATAGGAGTATTGATGTGAGGATGCAGCTTGAAATGGAATGGAATAGTGGTATGATTCTACATAGTAAGCTCCACAACAACATCTTCCTCACATTCAATGGCCTTGATGAGTTTGTCAACCTCCACCCTTATATCCTCACCCTGAAGTCCTGTGCAATTGGCATTCGTGGGCTCCTCAGGATCATTTATAACCTCCCACAGGTTCGTCGTTGCCTGTTGAGAGAAATCCATCCATCATTTTTTGTAGTTGTACTTAAGCATCTGCAGTGCCTCCATG
Source organism: Tylopilus alboater (assembly GCA_038090535.1). Classification (NCBI taxonomy): domain Eukaryota; kingdom Fungi; phylum Basidiomycota; class Agaricomycetes; order Boletales; family Boletaceae; genus Tylopilus; species Tylopilus alboater. The sequence continues at coordinate 11,370 of JBBPMW010000796.1, read as the reverse complement.
AGGATGGGGCTAATTTGGTTTCTCTTTTTCATGTCTGTTTCCAAACTAGAGGAAAAGATGCATTTGCAGGGGATGGCTGATGCTTGTATAGGAAGGTAATCCATAGTGATAGCAAAAATAATTGGATAGGTCTTGTGATTTGCCTACATGCGCTCATTAGCACCAGTTAGTCAATATCATGGCAAACAAAGGACATACATCCCAGAACTTGAGAGGATCATCTCCTTCTACTGTCAAGTGCCTTTGATGTATGAATGATACTCATCATCAACCATATTGATTCCATTTCAGACATTCTGACGTTGAGTTCCTAGGTCCTTGATGTGTAGTTGTGCAGCTACGGTGTTGTATATCTGGGGAGGGGGCAGATTTTCTGCATGTGACTGCTGGGGTAGTCGACCATGGTACTTGTGCATCTGATTTGCATAATTAGCATATGTTGATACTGAGGCATCAACACTTACCAATTCTAAAACCACTTTCTCAGCCTTTGCATTGTAATCTTCATCCCAGTGGTCTTCTATCCAGCTCATGCGAATAGAGGGTTCAACAACTGTATGAGAGCATTAGTTTTTGCATTATTGCTCACAGCATAACATATGCATTGTGATAATATAGGCAGTAGTGTTGTCCATACAGTTGTAATACTTATTGGCCCATCTGAGTCCAATATCCAGCCATGGTTTGAGGCAGGTTTGTTCATCTTGAAGGTCTTCCCATCCAGTCATAAAAATTTCAAACCACAGTATGGACCACCCAAGGCGGGGTAGCTTTTCACTTGAGATATGTTGATGGACCACATAGGGGACCTGTGGTGTTGATCATTGGCTAATGTTCAATGTAGACATATTCTACTTACATTTAGAATTTTGTGGTGGTCTCCAAGTATGATCCATTCCCACTTTGAAAGCTTCAGCTTTTCTAGGTTGTGATGGTTTGGCAAACAAAGAAAGTAATTAACAGCCTAGCACGGATTAGCAGGTTAACTACCAAGCATCTGCAACAACTCACCACATCAGCAAATTAAGGAATGACTGTCCAGTACTGGACAGAGCTGGACAGTTCTCATAGTACTCATAGTGCTCATAGTGAGGGGTCCAACCAGAGAGTGCTGTGATACTGCTATCATAGTATCTCACAGTATCTCATAGTATTAGCAAAACTCATAGTGTCTCATAGTGTCTCATAGCGTCAGTGCAAACCATAGTATCTCATAGTATTAGTGAAACTCATAGTACCTCATAGTGTCTCACAGTGTCAGTAAAGGTTCTAGCTTATTGTAGGATTTCATAGAGTTTGTAATAACTGTCATAGTAAAGTTGAAAATGAAAGTCTCTCATAAACATAACCAAAAATGAGAATCTAGGCAATAGCATGGGTAAAACCCAGGGTACCAGAGACCCAACCCATACTCATACTGACAGGTCTGGGATACCATGCAAAAAGTACCCTAGGTTTATACCCATGGGTTAGATACATTCAAGCAAAATATATAATATAAAACAGCCATCCTGAAGCTCCTGCCATACAGCACTACCCCTCGACTGTCAGATGTACAGTAAACCCCTACATGGTCTATCAGTGGCAGGACGAAATGGAGGAACAATGACCAGGGAAAGAAGGATGGTCAACCAATGGAAAACACATATTAGAAGCACGTCCTTATATCCAGTCCACCTTGTCACATTCACAAAATTGAGCTGCTCATCCCCGATCACATGGAGATGCACAACAACAGCTGGTAGATGGTGTGGCAGTAGGAGAGGGTGGGCTGGCAACCCGCAAGAATGGGACTGTGACACATGCCTCCCTTTTGTTGGTTGTGGATCCATGACTGTCATTCATAGATATTCCCCATCATCATTGGTCAGCATTTGCAATCCATGTTGCGTGTGCCAACAACACACAGATCAGGACAGCATGTGGACGACTGATTCATATATGAAAAAGGTGGCAACATTCACCAGCAACAGACCTTGAAGTTAATATGTCAATGTGGCATCAAGAGCAAGACAAATCAGTTGATGCCATGAACCAAATTAGAGTTGGGGTGAGGCCTCTAACAGATACCTTCAGCACGATATGAACCACTGTCAATAGGATCGTGTGATCAGGATCTGCTGGGAGCTTGGTAGCAGTCAGGTTCACTGGACTTGGCTTGGTTCTTTGCATGCCCATCTTGACCGCCTGCTAGCAAGAGCACTGACCAAGGCATGCTTCTGACATCCAAATCAATTTCAGACAATGAGAAATGATTGGCTCCCAAAGGCTGGGCTGATGAGAGCTTGAAGTATCAGTATGTTGCTTCATATTGTAGCCTTGTTGTCATTGATCATCACCAACTTGGACAGGGGGACCTTACCATGAGCAAGTACATTCCATACCCTATATCCTGGGCTGCAGGATAGGGAGGCCTCTCGGGGGGTTCGTCATACTTGGTAGCATTGGAAGCACTGGCAAGCATTCCGAGTGAGTGGGAGAAGGGGAGGAGGTGGACATACCTGGTAGAATGCAGATGAAGTGATATTGTTACTGCTGTCATCTAGAAGACGATATAGAAACGTGAGAGGTCAGGAAAACAAGTCATCCACCGAGTGCGATACCTGGTCATACCCAAATGTTGTCCTCAGTGTGAGCAAACTCTGTGGTGAGGAACAGCCATGCTTGGCTGATGCCGAGGGGGGAACTAGATGCATGATCATGAGTCTCAATGTATGCAGGGGGAACATGAGAGGGAAGGTGAAGGAGGGACGTACATGGAAAGAGAGTCCTTGATGAATTGGAGTACAAGTCAGGATTCCTAGCAGTGCAGCATGCACATTCACATCAGCCCCTGTCCACTGACAACACATGATGCAAGATGTGATGCAAAGCGCATCATTCGCCTCCAAGCATTTGAGATTCATATGGTCATTCTGCCATGTGAAATAAACATGTCTAGTCAAGATCAATACCATAATCCTCATTACTGGTGTTTCCATCTGAGTCAACACCAGCTCCACTGCCAGCACTGGTGTCATGATATCAGTACCCAGGACAACAATACAAGATACACAATGACATACATGCCAGTGCGTGCAATCTCGCAGCACATTTGTTCAAGTTTCCGGCTGTGTACATCATTTTCCTTGAGCTGTACAATGAGTTCATTGTACTTGTGCCACTTAGGACAGTAAACATCACCACTGAAGTGAGGGAATTTTGCCTTGCCATTTATCCTATATCCATTGAGGATGCATCATGTTGCTTGGGATGCATCTCCCAAACTCACCTGGGCAAAGATTCCCAATGCGATTATCATGACCAAAAAAGAAGATGTGGATAACTTCACGGATTGCCAGGTGTCCAAATTATTGATATGGCCCTGGTGAGGTTCGAGTACAAACTAAGTTCAGGGTAAATGGGCAAGTACCTCATTGTCTTTTCTGCTGTGTGCAAACATGGATTTCTTAATCAGATCTTCAGTGGCATGCTTTATGTGTTGGCAAGTCCCGGCCTTTGAGAGATGACGTCCTAAAGGAGGAAAAAGATTGTAATGGGCACGAACTGAGCTGGCTGCTGCCTTCTTGAATTTGCTGCACCACAAAGCAAGATCCTCAAATAGCTAGAAAGGTCAGAAAAATGTGTATGATCATCACCGAGATACATACCAGCCTACACATAAATGTCCGATACTTGGGGTAGTACTCCTTCTCGACAGTCTGTTTTTTGCATCTCCACTTTTGGATTGTCATGTTGATCGCATCCGAAATGAAATTGTTCATTGCAAATTTGCTGTGTGGCCAAGGTTTGCAAACTGCAGTGTATGTACAAATCTTGACTTTGCACTCTTCGAGGAAATCCTTCCATTTGGGTGGATAGAAGCTGAGTTGAGTTGGGTCCATGCAATGATCCTGCTTCAGAGTCTTCAAGTGATGTTTATGTCAAGAGAGCCGGGTAGCATCATCATCACTTTCGTTAGCGTCAGCCGCGGCTGGGTTCTGCTGATTTGATACCACGTGCAGCTGTAAATCCAGTAATCTTGTGGGTGCTGGAGGTCAGGCATGGGGGTTCTTAGAATGGTAGGCCTCGAGCACATTGGTATCCTGTACATATGTTGATAACATTGAGAACAGAGTATTAGCCTGGTTGATTGGTGGTACTTACCTTGTTTGCCTCGTCGCTCGGTGGTAGTTCATGGGGTTGATTGTCAACCTGATCTTCACTGATTTCTTGATCAGATAAGCCCTATGTTCAAATCAGTATCAGAACGGGAACAATAAGCTACACTCACAGTGTTTTCCCCACAAAAACTGCCATCCTCCATATCCTCATCCTTGTCCAATCCATACTGATGCTCACTATTACTATCATTGTTTACTGCTTCTTCATCACCTGAAGTTTGCTCTAAGTCAGAAACTCCAGGTAAGTTCTTCCTCTCCCTCTTTGTTAATGTTCTTGTCACCAGGGAGGCACTCTAGGTCAGCATGGCATAATTTCTCAATGTCCTCAATAAAGGATCTTGTTAGTTTTCAGATGTGCACCCATCTTCGCACGCTGCAACTCCTGGCATTTCTGTTCATCAGCAAGGATCTCCAACCCTTTTGCAATGCTGGCCCCATTGAAGGCAGGACATCAGCAAACTGGCCATCACTTGGCCAGAGCTGGCCAAAGCTGGCCAGACATCCCACAGTTCCAGAAAGGTCCCCCTTGACCAGGACTGGCCAACAGGCTTTCCAGAGTTCTAGGCTACTAGTTGGCCACTCAGAAAGGCTTAGTATCAGCTTCATAAGCTGGAGATCTGGACATTCAGAGAACAGGGTTCCTGTAGGATTGGAACACACTGGAAAAAGCAACTTAGATTGTATGCAACCCATGATGTGATATAGGTAATATCTAATCATGATGGGTTATCTAATCAAATGGGGGGTATCTAATCGAGATGTGTGATAGAATTGCGTTGCCCTCCGAATGCAGCTGATGCACCAGCGCCAATGAATGGGTTTTTCACACTGCAGTTCCTAGTTAAATATAGTGAACACAAAGAGAATAGTACTCACCATCAATGTACTGCTATATTCTTCAGTATCCTCTTCAGGCTTTGCAGGCAATGAGGCACACCCTTAATGTCATCAATGATGTCTGAAAACTGTTTGTTGACCTTCAAGAACCCTTCCTGACGAAACTTCAGGGGAATGAAGACACCGGTCGAATACTTGTCCACAGTGGCAGTAAGCTAAGAAACAGATTAGTCTTTATAATGTAATATATACCCAAAAACCAACTGTAGTTGCTGCAAAACCCAATGCTCTGGTAGGAAGATGCTTGCTGAAAACATCCAGAAACAAAACTGCAAGGGAAGATTTACTGATGTAATAACCTGTCATGCATAGTTCCCGCAATGCCGCACTCGAAAAGTTGTCGAAATTGCCCTAAATATTCTCATGGTGTCAGTTCAAGTCCTTGTAAGCAATATTACTTACGTCTTCATCACAGTCGCCATGAATGTACTTAGTTTGCTCTGTTAGATCATTGTATAGTTCCATGACATGCTCCACCAACTGTCGAGGTTCATTGAAGTCGCAAGGCTCCCAGTCCCAGTACTTTGCAGCGGTTTGTTGTGTGATCTTCTTGAAATCCAATCAAAATGTGCCTAGATCTTCGAAAAGCTGTGTGGAGTGCATACATCAGTGAGAGAATGCAGGACTGATGAGAACGTACGAAATCAGCCATGTGGTGCTGATGCTCCCTCAAAACTGACTTGTCCAGTTGCATGCCATCCTTTTGAAGTTCAGCCATGGCCTGTGCAATAAATTCAACAGCTGCCTTGCTGGTATATGGGTACTGTTCAGGGAATGCATTGTTAATGATAACCCACGAATCCTTGATAACAAAAATATTCTCTTGATTGCTGTCTGGTGGAATCAACTCCAAGATGAACCAGACAGTTGTGGCACAACCGTGAATGACACTGCTGGAGAAGCACCAAGCAATAATGAAATATTGCCTGTCATCTACAGTGATGATGGGGTGGAGCCAGCAGTTGAACATGTCATCCAACCTCAACCAGGAAGCAGCACATAGAATACAAAGGAAGGCGAGAGGGAATTCATGCAGGTCGTATAGGCGGGAGTACACACTGCCCGCATGATCATACATATATAGATGATATAGGCCACTGTAGAATGAGAGCGAATAAGAGAATGCCCTGTTGGGTTGTACATCAAAGATTGCTAGTGTGCTGCATTTGATTTGTGAGGTAAGATCCAGCATCTCTCGTCTAGAGGTCAACTCCATGGTCATGAGGACGTTCCCCCACTCCAGACTTTGAGTGGTTCCATGCAAAGGTTGTGATATCAATATGCTGTCAGGTTTGAGGTGGACACCTGGGAGAGGTTGTGTAGCTGCTGAGGAAGACCAGAGCCTTGGGGGAGTATTCTGCTTTGATTGGTGAGTGGATCCTGACGTCGATGCACCAGGGGCAAAAGTTGTGTCAGGGATGGATGTGGTTGGAGTAGTTACCATGGTTGGGGTGGTTATGACAGGAATGGATGTGGTGTTGTCCATATCAGAACACAAAGAGGGAGAGAGGGGACTCATAGGAAATAATAATGGCTCTAGCTCTGTTCCTCGTAGAACAGATGTGGTGGGGATGGATGCCAGTGCAGCATCATCCGTATTTGAAGGGAGATCAATGGGAGAGGAGACTGCTGATTCTTGTAGAATAGAGGTGGTAGGGGAATGTTCACCTGAGTCGTAGTGGTGGCGGATCAGAGCATCCATGACAGTGACCATGAATGTACTGAGTTCCCTCTCCTCTTGTCCCAGGGCAAGTCTATGCTGCCCCCAGGCCATTGCTTTCTGCAGTATCAGCAGCAAATGCTGTGAGTTCCATTGTTTCATTGTCATGTCATACAGCAGCTGCCCATTGGGTCCAGTCAGCAGGGTGAGTAGTTCAGCATTGGGGACTACCAGTAGAATGTGGTTGGGAAACCAGGATTCTGCAATGATATCACCACAATAGCCACTCAGGAGTGCACCCTTCAAGTTGTCAAAAATGCTGTCACCCAATTCTGAGTGAAAGCTTTCCCTCAAGCCTCAGATGTTGAAACCCTTGACTTGACAAGGGATTGAAGAGGTTTTTACTTTTCTGGGTGTTTCACTAAGAAATTTGGGCTGAAGGGGCATATGGGGCTATTGGGGGGGGGTTGTGGGATGATGATGCGAAACACGTTGTCAAACATATATCCAAAAACTGTAGTATAGTCCACATTTGAAACACAACTACAATCACTACAATCATGATCCTTTCATACAGTAGTTATGGTAAACAAGAATGGAACAATTCTTTTGTCCAATACTTATTGAGCCAGAAACTTGACGAAAGCTCATTTGATGACAAAGAACAAAGTTGTGAGTTTGCCTTCTTGCCAAAGTGTGGGATTAGGTGAGCTGGTGAACGAATCTGGAACAAAGGGATGATGTCTCCAACATGCTGTCCTGTGCTCTGCAGTGCTTGCTTGAGCACGTGCATTCCTACATATGGATCTAGCGACGTGATGGCAAAATATTGCACGTACACAAAAAAAATGTTGGATAGTAGTGATTGCAAATCCTGGATAGGTTTAAAGATCAAGCAAAGCTGCACAATGTTGTGACCTTTGAGAGAATAGCATCCAGTTAGCAGCAGTAAAATCAATGATATGCAGCAGTCTAACCTTGCAGGCCATTCTATGGCCACTCCTTGTTGCCATCACTGGAAATTATAATGGTGTTATAGTGGCCGAATGGCCATTTCATGCTGGGCAGAGATGTGTGGAGACCCTGGGAGGGTAACAGCATCTGTGAATCATAGCTTGAGTAAAGTTGGATCCACATCTTGTGCCAAACTTGTATTTGCTCGAATAGTAGCTGACAATCTACTGTAGACTGACGCCTTCCTCCAATCATATGTGTGAGATTAAAATGATGGTGGTCCAGATAATCTGCGATGGCTGGCCTGAATTCAGGGAGTTCATATAAACCTGCTGCACTGTCAACAGTCATGCTCAATGTTGTTGGTTTGGACGAGAGGTAAAAGGCTGTGGTAGACGAGGCAAACGTTTGAAAGGGACAAGGAGCAGTAGGAAACTTTCTGGCATGCAGTGCATGAGCTTGCTCAAAGTAATCGGTGATTTTTCTTGACTTCAGCAAATCAGGTTCATCATCAGAGACATCCAAATTGTCCTTGTCTCCACAACGGTCAAAGTCATGTATTGTTATGGCCCATGTAAACAGCCAGCACTTCTCTTGACGATCAAGGTAATGGCAGATTTGCATGTCAAAGTTTTGGTTGTTTCTGGAGTAAGTGGGATCCTTGATAACGTCAATGTGAGCGTGTTCAGTAATGTCTGCTGACCACTATCCCAAAAAGCCCATGCTGGGGATACTCGGTGCAACAGCGAGCATCATTTCTAATTTGGGAATGTTCCAGTGGTCCAACGAGCCACACACACCAGCCTCCATTAGGGCTGCCTTGTTGTCATTAAATTCCTGTAGACTTGATGCAATCTTGGCAATGTCAACGTCCGTGAGCTTTGGTGCCTGGAAATGATAGCAGAAATCAGCCAAAGTACAAATGGCAGCAAGAGCCTGCTGCAGTATGCCTCCCACAACTATGCCAACAATGTACTGTTGGACTTCCTGATGCAGTCACATTGACGTCCACTTGAGAGACATGATCCCATCTGGGAAATGACAATAGCTGCTACACGTCTGTACCAGGGAGAACTGGAAATCTAGTTCATGTGAGCTGAGCATCCTGGAACACCACTTTCGGTTGTGGTCCCAAAGCATCTTGAAGTACTGATGTAATGGCTCTGTGGTGATGAAAGAACTTGGCTTGGCGAGGGCCCAGTTGATCCAGTAAGGAATTGAGACACCATTAAGTTGCCGCTTCCAACATGCTTGAAAATACGAGGACAAGTTGGAAGTACATGTCTCCCTTTTGACCACAATGAGTTGAGCATAGGTTTTGGATACAGTGCAGGTGGTGCAGTGGACAGAATCACTGAATTGTTTAGACATGGCCATGGAGACGGCTGAAGCATTGCTGGTAATGCACACGATAATACATTGCTCCGGGGCATCAGCAAATTCTACATTCAATGTACAGAACTGTCCAGTCTAGTACAGGGACTACAGCCAACTACAGTACTACAGGAAGGGTCCCCCCTGTCCACTGCTCTAATAGTGCTGGCACAGTGCTGTGCAGATTATGTACACTGTGACATTCTGTATGGTTACCCAAAAATTAAGGCTCATGGCATGATGCTACAGCATCTGACAGCAGTGTACAATGCTGCGCGACGCTGTACAGCATTGTAGCACTGTAGCATTGTACAGTGCTACATGATGCCATCGAATGGTGTACCACTGTAGCACTGTGCAGTCCCATACAGCACTAGGCATACTCGTACCTCTGTCTTGACCATGTACCTTATACCAGGTATATTCACGCTGCCATCACAATAACTGCCATGTATTTGCATGATTTGAGTACAAAAGGCTTTGGGTGAGTACAATAAGTATTAGTCTAAGTCAACTGTGTAGGCATTTTCTGCTGCCTGAACTGTGTTGACGGAGTGTTTCGCTCTATGACATAAGCTAAGTTCCATAAAAAATCAAGTAGAAAACTTTCTTACATGCCGGTTGTTGCCCACTGTGCCAACATCTTTCTAAGTTTCTTCCCATGATATTTATCCTGAGAGACTTGATTTATCAGATGCTCGAGCTGAAAGTATGCCTGTTCAACTTCATCTGCCTGAAGTGGTACTGGCTTGTTCTCCCCATAGTTATGGTACGTGACTAGTGTACTTCGAACCTGTAATAATGTACATCAGCTACATGTGTGAGTTATATCATGAAACTTACTATGGCAGCTATAAGAAGCAGACTTTCTTTCAGCATGGAGACTTGAAACTCTGGAAAACGGTAAAGACATTTCAAGCCGGTGCCATAAAAGATTGCATGACATGTTTTCTTGAGAATTGGATGGGCAAAGTTGCTGGCCTTTTCCTGTGGTGCGCGTCACTGGAGTCAGTCATGAGTCATTGCAAAATGATGTACCTGTGCTTCTGGTCCCATGCAGGAACTGCACACCCTTGAGAAGCTGACTTGCTCTATCCTTAACCCATTGTATTTCCTCCACTGTGCCCTTGAACCATTCAGGCAGTTCAAGACCATACTCAGATGGAACAAATTGGATGGCAGCCTTCTTGATCTCACTATGGAATATTTGAGTGTTGTTGAAGAGCTACAGGCAGTCATGCTGGTCATTGAAGTGTGAACGCAACAATAAGTTACTTATAAGAATAGCCATGGACCTCAGGCTTTGATGTTGGTGGTAAAAACCTATGTACATGACATGCGGTTTGATGGGAGAAAAGATTAGAATGAAAGCTCACCTGATTCAAGCAGCGACCCGTTGTCCTCATACTCATGAATCATTTCTTCTAGAACTTCAGTGCAGACACCGTCAATGGCCATCTCATGGCAGAGGAAAGGACTTTCAGTTGCAATATGAAGTCGCATCTTCACCTTAGCCTTGTCTAAGAGCTTACCCCAGAGGGGAGCATCTTTGAAGAAGCTTAGAGTCATTGGACGAGCAGTAATGTCAGCCTTGGTCCTCTTGGAGTACCTGACACCGCGATGGGAATGGTTTGCATCCGTTGGTTGGGTGGGCAAATCACTGTCATTGATGACTGGTGCCTCTTTGTTATGGGATGTTGCGTTGGTCCATGACTTCTTCTTGGGAGGATGTGCCTCGCCGTTGGAAACATTAGCGAGATATGTCGGAGATGGGAAGTGAGGACGCCAGTTCCGGGAGTGATGGCATTGGACAACATCATGACCGACATTCACCTTGAAACAAGCACATTACATCCCCTTCTCTATCTTTCCTCTTTGAAGATCGTATTTACCCTTCTGCGCCTCCATCCAATCCGCTTTCTCCATTACCCCTTCCACCCTCTAATGTATCTCGATCTGCTTCAATTTCATACATACCATTATCACTTCCTTCTTCCAATCCAGTCAACCTGATCCGCCATTCCGCTAACCCCCCACAGAATCCACATTCACAAATGGCACAACAATTCCAGATGCCCCTTCATGGCACTCCTAACGCTCCTAAGTTCGATGGCAAGACGCCATCTGAGCTCCCTCGCTACCTTGAGGATATTAAGTTCCTAGGTGATGCCACGGGCCTCAACAACGCCCAAAAGATCAAGCATCAGCAAATCACGACTTAGCTGTGCTGTGCTGTGTGACTCTGCACAGTGGGTTACACCTGCCACAATGTCACAGAAAGGTCCCCCCCTGTACAGTCATGGCACAGAGGGCACAGTGCTG
>JBBPMW010000795.1:0-14102 GCA_038090535.1 Tylopilus alboater | reverse complement strand
CTGGTCTTCCTTTCTGTTTTGCGTCTATGCATACCCAACAAGAGTACCCCCTTTCCTCGTGTACATGACGACCTCTGCAACCCCATGATACCACTACCTTATGGTGAAAATTTTGTGCATATGATACATCGCTTGTTTTCTTCTTGTTCGCCCGCCTCGTTTGGAAATGCGGTGCAGACTGTAGAGCTCCAATAGTTTTATTCCTCTGTCTAATTGAAACATGCTTTTGGCGTAGCGTCGTAGGATGATTAGAGGAGCATCCTCAAGGTATACTTGCAAGCTTTCCGAGGTAAGGAACATGTAAGACGAACAATTTAGTTCTGCGGTACCAACACGTCATCACTTTTGCCCGCCAGCGAGGGCATACAAACTGCCCAACTTGGTCCCATACATCGCAAACCGCCTCGCGTCTTGCTCGTCGTCCCACGGAGCGAGGGCGTCCCCGAGCGCCGGTGCTGCCTTTGTGATCTCTGCGCGCGCCTCCTGGGCGTACGGCAGTTCGTAGCGTCCGAGGAAATGAAACGAGACGAGGTCGGACGGGTTGTCTGTCTCCGATCGGAGCTGGTGGAGCGTTTGCAGCCGGGCTCGTTCGCCCGCCAGTCTCTCCTCGACCGTGGGCGGCACGTCGATCCCCGGGCCGCCGCGCCGAGGTGACCACACCAGTGCAAGCCATGTACTCGTGAGATCTGCCATCGCGAAGGGTGTGAAGGACACCAGGGCGCCGATGAACGCCAGAGAGGTGTTGTGGGCGTAAAGTACGTGTCGGTAGAGCCGAGGGACGCGGACGGGCTGGACGCGCCGATCGGTCAGAGGGACGAGGGAGCGTGGTGCTCTGGAGTTTGACTCGGAGGCAGAGCGGGTTGGCGGAGCGGGTTCGAGCACCCGGAGGTAAGGCACCTGTGGGTAGTACCCAGTCCCGAATAAGACGTAGTCGACGTCGTCGATGGTCCTGTCTTCTAGATGAACGGTGATCTTCTCGTCCGTGGTCCGGCTATAGCGCAAGACGGGCCCGACGTCCTTGATGCGGTCGTCGGGGAGGGATGGGAAGACAGACACGCGACGCGTTGAGCGATAAACGGGAAGCCGAGCGACCGGTGCGAGTTGCGCTGCCATTTCGTTGGCTGAATTGGCGTTGCCTATGACGACGACGCGCTGCCGAGCCGAGACGGGATCAACATGACGAACGTTCGTCGATGAGAGTCAAACGTCATACCTTGCCCTCGTAGCCACTTGGACCCCTCCATGTTTTTGCGTGCCGGACTCTACCCGTCTGCTTGACGTCGTCGAGCCCCTCGACGCTCGGGTAATACGCATTGTCGTACCACACCGTCGTAACGACGACCGCGTCCCATCGCTCCTCCTTCCTGACCTCATTCCCACTGCCCTGGCTCCAATCGATCATGACGACCCTCCAGCCTCCGCCCTCTTCAGCTTGGATTTCCGCGACATCGACAACCTCGTGATGGAGCCTGATCCTTCCGCGTTCAGACAGAGGACGCGCGAACGCGGCGAGGTAATCGTAGGTCTCACGAAGCGTAGGGAACGGCTGGTCTTGTCTCGGCGGCGAAGGGAACGGATCTCCAGAGAAGGAGAGAAACTCGGGGATCACGTTTCCGATCAAAGCGGGGTACGCCGGAGAAGGCCAACGTTCGTTCGTCGCGCGTTCGTTCAGAGGCGGATGATACCTTCCGAGCGTCGCGATCACAACGCCTTTTCAGGTTCGTGGGTGAGACTTGGCGCGGACTGGACGCACCACACGCCACCGATGTTGTCTCGCCGTTCTACGAGCTGCACGTCGTCGAACGCGCCACGTTCGAGGAGGTTTCGTAGGGTCACGAGGCCGCAAGGACCTCCTCCGATGATTAGGACCCGCCTTGGGTCTGCCATCGTCGAATGAACGAAGCAGAAAAGACGGAGATAGCGAGACACTGCCTCCCCGGGAACCACAATCATGCAGTTCAAGCATGGGCCGATGCCATAACTTCACAATCTGCCCGATTCGGCGAGTTATTTGGTCCTGGTCCGGTAACGTTCGTCCTCGTGCTTCATGTATAGTTGGTTCACTGAAGAGTTGCCGAATAACTTCGGTGATGCTTCTGGGCTAGCTGAGTCTGCCACCCGTTCATATCGCGGGTTATGTGTATTGCGGAGTGGGGCGTGGAGTACCTAGGGTGCACTGTTGTTGAGTTGTCAGGTTGAGTTTGTGCCAGTGACGTGAAACTTGAACTTCTTGATCAACTTTTTGAAACAAAAGATCACAGTGCACACTGAGTCTGCCCTCGGGAAGCTGGTGATCCGTGACGGGCAACGATGCCGTAGTAGAACAAAGTAGCCATCTAACACAATGGGTTCCTTCACTCGTCCTACATCGTGCTTTTGCCTTTTCTCAAGTCTTAATTCGTAGTATGATTACAGCCGAGCAGCGACCGAGTGGGACGAGTGTATGGAGGGTTGGTGTCATAGAAATCATCCAATCGAAGCACATCAGCATACAGTAGATCGGGCCAAAATTCAACTAAATAAACCAAGCTTTTTAAACGTCTCCGACCACTTGATGGGGGTCCTCTGAATCCTCTCTAGCTCAGCCTGTGATAAATGAAAGGTACCTGGCATCCTCAGATCTGATAGATCTGATTCGACGCTCCGTGGGGTTTCGCAAAGAGGGGTGTCCACAGGACCAACCGACACATCCTTGCTAGGAACCGATACTGTATTCTTCACCTCAGATTCTGCCAACTGGCCCAGGCTCGATTCCGCCTGACCCGAAGCCTCCGCGTCCGAGGAAATGTTACTTTGAGTTTCGTCCTTCAAGCCAACCTCACTATCTCCAATCAAGGAATCGTCAGCAGAAGAAAAGCCCTCCACCTTACCCTTTTCCTCTGTTTCACCTTCATCAGGGCCAGTGATCTTGACGTTGACGTTAGCCCCTGGGTCAGAGCTCCCGAGACTCAGTTTCGTGAATGACTCTGAAACGTCGCTTGGGCTCCCATCATGAGAGGGAGCCTCGCTGCTGAGACCTTCAGCCTCGGAATGGATGTGATCCCTTCCCCATCCTCCACTACCAGCGCTCGATGCGCTCGATGCTCTAGAGTGCCTGCCGAAGCGGTGCACGGCAAGTGCAGAAGTGATGGCGGAGCGCCACTGCTTTTTTGCGTTAAAGCGTTCACGCAAGCCGGCGGCGACATCGTGCTCCGTCGATGCCTCGTGCTCTGTCAGCCACTGGACATCCGCGTGTCATGAGCCACCGCCCAAGTGAGTGAGACAATGGCTTACGTGATTATTACAAGCTTCAAGCGCTGTCGGTCGTTGCGCCGGATCCGAGCTGAGCAAGAGTTTGATAAAGAGTTTGGCTGCACACTTGTCACTAACGAACAACAGTCGAGGTTAAAAGGCGGACTTCACCTTCATCAGATATTTTGCACCAGTAACGCTCGTGGAACTCGATCCTGGCTTCCGTGGTCTCCTTGATCATTTCTCTCGTATCTTCTGCTCTGAACGGCGAATACCCGCACAGCAGGACGTATGTAATTATCCTGTGTGGTGTCCGGGTATCAGCAGCGATGCGCTACGGTTGATAAAGTGGCGCCTACCCCGTCGACCATACGTCAACAGCCTTGCTGTGCCCGGTCTTGTTCAGAACTTCGGGTGCAACATAACCAAAGCTGCCCGCCAGTGAGTGCAACTGCTCCTCTGGAGAGTGCAGGTGTTTAGCGCTATCAATCAATCTCTTTGTCAGTAGTTCACTAGCAGAAAAGAAGACATAGACATACATTCCAAAATCGGCAATGACAATGTCACTGTTCGGATCCTTTGTTCGGTAGAGAATGTTTTCGGGTCTACGGCGGCACGCTACAGAACGTAACAAGCAGAATAGTGGATATGCCTACTTGAGGTCACGGTGAACGATGTCATGATCGTGGAGGTACTTTACTCCTGACAATACGGACCTAAAAGTGATCGGGTGAGACCTGGGCGAGGCGCTGGCCCGCACCCAAGCGGAGATGACGAACCGAATAACGGAAACAGCATCCTTCTCCGTAAATTTACCCCTCTGCAGGATCCGTTCAAAGAGCTCGCCGCCCGTTGCAAGCTCGAAAGAGAGGTAATATTTACTCCTCGACTCGAACCAATCATAGAATTTCACCTAAAGACGGTGGCATAGGGATCAATCGACGTTTCTGAGCGAGAGACAAAGAAAAGAATGGACGGACGATATTCGGGTGATCGAGACCTTTCAAGACTTCCATTTCGCCCCATACGGCTTCTTCATTTCCCTTGACTTTCTTCTTGGGGATCACCTTGAGAGCGACCTCCTTGGTGATCACGGGACGCAGGTTCGGTGAAGAGAAGCCCGAGGTACGATGCAATGCTGCACTAAAAAGGGGGATCGTCGAGTGACCATGAGGAGGTTCAACTGGACTCGAGGTAGAAGACGCGGGGGCGCCATGGCGAGCTAATTCGACCTGGTCTGATGGGACGTGCCAGGTTGCTTTCTACCAAAACGGCAAGACAGAAGAAAAACGTCAATTGACAGGTATTGACAGAAACAACGCGAAGCGAGAACCTATCCCCCACGATCCAGCCAGCGCCAACGACATGTATGGCATCATATGGGTGATAATGCACTACTTAGACTCACCACGACTTTTCCAAATGTCCCAGTTCCGAGCACCTCGTGTACTTCGTATAATTGCTTCTTGACGAAGCTGGGTGGCTGGGGTAAGAGCGCGTCTTTCAGCGATAGATGCTTCATGTTCAGATGTTAGAATGTCGCGGGCGATGGGTCGTTGTCCTGCGTGGGTACGGATTCCTCGTAAGGAGTCTGGGGGCCAGAAGCTTCAAGGAAAGTCGCCGCAATACGAGAGTTGTGGTCAAAAGGCCAGTTCGCAGGAATGGGGTAGGGCGATGAACAACTATAAGAAGTACCAGTCCTATTGTTGCAGTAACCACAGGTTACACAGGTTGCGGCTCTTATTTGTGCCGCGTATCTTATCAGATATGAATTTGCAAAGCTTCTCCTAGCCTGCCAAGGTTGCACATCTGCAGAATCAAAGACACATTCTGGGCGACGGAAAGAAAAACAAATCGCAGCGCTATCTATGCAACTCGAAAACAAAATTAGTAATACACTTCTAGACGGAAAATGGAACGATGCAAGTAGCAAACTTGAAAACGTCCTCCGAGGATGATCATCAGTATTCAGTAACATCAAACGAATTTCCCAAAGCAAATAGCTATCACCACCAGCGGCCCCAACTTCCAATTGTTGGCTCCGCCCCTTGCTGCTGCTCCAGACATCGGGGTCGGAGTAGAAATGACAGGGCCAGTCTCAGTAGCATGAGCTGCGACAGATGTCGCAGAAGCAAAACTGTAGACATGTACTCAGTACCTTGTGACGAAGATCGATCAACAGTAAGCCTTACGCAGAGCTAGCAGCTGCTGCATTTGAATTCGTGTCAAGCATCACACCATTGACGATGTGAATGACGCCGTTCGATGTCAATATGTTCGTCTCCACGATTTGGACTTGATTGGATCCTCCAACGGAAACAAAGGAACCCGTAGAATTGATAGCGAAGGCTAAACCTTCACCAGATGCCGACGTATAATTCTTGCTTGTAGAAAATTCAGTCGAGTAAACCGATGTTCCGTTAATGACCTGCATGATGTCATCACTCGGCATCTATTTACAGCACGGAAGGGAGCGACCGACGTGGTTGGAGAGAACGGCTTGAAGTGCTGTTGCGTTCTTTGAAAGACCAGAAAGGGAACTCTGCGCCGCTTGTACACCTGCATTGTTTGGCACAAACAGAGTGATACCGTGGGCGGAGCTTAATGCATTGAGAATCGAGGAGCCATTTGGTACAGTCGTAGACTGTAGAAGAGGCGTGACAAGTGTCAGATTATACGTCGAATTGTTCAAAACAGTAGAGATATTGGGCGGGGGTGTCAGCACAGCATCGATTGCTAAAATTGCAGTGCCATTGAAACTCGTAGAATTGACGACCGTGATGTTTGACCTGAAATTGGGGAAATTGGAGAGAGCAAAGGAGAGACAGCGAGGATTACCCTTGGTTAATGACAAAAAGCGTCCCGTTCTTTGACTTGGACCACACGAGGACCTGGGACTGGTTTCCTTCGAGCGTGACAAGAGATGAATCGTTGAGTAGAGTGCGTCCGATTGTCACATTGGGATACGTCTGTGTCTGGTTGACAAAGTTACCCAAGACGATGTGATACGCGATAATGTCAGCTAAGGAAGTCTCGTTGTTAATGGTGGCAGGAGTTACGCCGGACACTGGAAGCATCGTAAGAAAGATGGCGTGATCTTTTAAGAGCAACACATACAAGCGTTATCGGAAGGGGCAAAAATTGTCCTATTTCCTTTGGATAGTTGGGTCAGTACCTCGTTTCCAACAGTGGTACCGTTTAAGGAGGCTGTAGCGTCGGCAAATCGATCAAGACCACTTGAATTGAGGGCATGCAGGAGGCCAGTGAGATTACCGCCAGCGAGTACGAATGGAATGAAAGCGAAGGCTGATAGCATTAGTGCATAGGCGAACATCATGGTGAATCGCAAAGGTAGGGGGAGGCGCTTTCAAGTCTATTTCACACTCTCCTGATGACGCAATGCGCAGCGGGGTTATCAAAGGTCAACTGATCGACCCGGCAGCGCTGACTGATTATTGTATTAACAAAAACCTTTGCCTGAATGAGCCACTCACTGACCGTTTTCAACCTGCCAGCATAAGAGATATCATATACGCCGGCGTCGAAAGGATCGGACGTACCAGAAAAAGGTGCTTTTGCCATAGACGGTTGTTCGTCATCCCACGATGCTACTTTGTCAACAATCTCTATCTCGGAGAAACCACGAACTGAAATCCAAGATTCAGAAGAACTTATACTTGTCAGACTCTTCAACGAGCTTCAAGTTGTGAAATGATCCCGCGAAGTCATACTCGGCGAATGCCGGCGTACTAAGGTTCTTTGCCGCGCCACAACACATTTTCTTGACCAGACGCACACCGCCCTTTCAAAAGCTTCAGACCTTCGTCGTATCATTCAATGGCACGCCGCGCACCTCCTCAAAATGCAGCCATGTTTGGCGTACCTCCCCCGCGACGCGCTCTCAATGACCCCAACGAGTCCGCCTTCTCTCGGTTCGTGCGGGAGGAAGTATTTGCACCAGAAAAGTTTATGGGGAACATCAATATACTCACGGCAGTGGGGGTATTCGCGGCTGGGGTGTTGGCCGCCAGGACATGGGGTGACCTTCTAGTACCTGCATAACTGGGTCAGGGGTGCAGTTGAGTTCGGACTTAAAATTCCACGGCTCATAATGTGTGTCATCTTGCCTTCATACACGAGAATTTCTGATCCGATTTCACGTAGGTTCTTCTGCACTTCTGTTGTTTTGCCTGTGCAATCATCCCCTACACACAAGGCATAGCCATGTCCTTGTCTAGAGTTATCTTCGGTCATAGAGTGCAATATAAGCACTAATATATCATGAAATCGCGTCGTGAATGTTCTTCGTAACTTTGGTTTCGCAGTTGACTAGTTTCGACAGCCCCTACTATGAGATCTCTTCCAACTGCTTGTAGTCTGAATCAAAGCACTGGCACGCAATAGTCTACCCGTAACCGTCGGAGTTGGGTCCGTTTTTTTTTTACTTCTCTCCAACTCTGGCAAGATTCAAGATTCCACCGACCCTATGAGACAGTTCCGGGACCCGGCAATCGTTCTTCATTCATCGGTAACTTGCGAACAGTGTAGTGCCGTAGGCTCGTAGCGAATGAATTGCTTATACCTTCGTTGACACAATCGGGTCGGTCGTAAGGTGTGCTTATCTATTGTTTCTCCAGACTTCAAACCTTGTTCCAGGAGATTCTTACCACGTTGATGGCGCGGAAGAGTCTCGCCTCGAACTCTAATGGCAACCACGCGGTATGTGTCACCAACATCATATGTATTGGGAATTTTACGGTAGAAAATGTCGGAACTCTTGGACTGACCGCCCATCTCACGGTTTGGGTTCAAGCTCAGAAATGATATTCCAATATCAATATCAATATCAATTCTTCCCCCCTTCTGCTCGCTCCAAATAAGCCTGTAGTGAACATTCATTCGATTTTCCGGACATGGAAAGACCTCATGACTTGTTGCGACCCTTTTTTTCTCTTGTGACCACGCTGACTCATGAAAGGTGCTTCAGGTGTTTGATGTGCTGATTCAGAAACACGCAGACACGGAAATGTCCGCGAACCTGAGTGCTGGCCACGGCCCCCTTTCCCCCTCCCCAAGGCTTGCTCCTTCCCCAACTTGTCGGCCGTCTCAGTTCATTGCTTAGTGCGAGTGATTCTCGATATTTTGGTTGAGAGGACGTGTATGTGCCTTTTTTTTATGGCTGATTCCGTCCACCACATTGCAAGGTAGATGTCGTCGCTCATATTTTTTTTTTGCACCCTCTTATGCGTCAAGTTCAATGCAGCATATCTGGATCTTTTTTTTCCAGAGCGAGAGCGGTGCCCGTGGCCCAGACCTCCTGAGACCTGGGGGCTTGATTGTGGCGTCGCTGTTTGGTAACGGTATGGGTCCATGCGACGCCTTATCGTGATCTTAGCTGTCGGGTGTAGTAGTCTTGTCTTCGGATCACTCGAGGAAAAAAAGTACGAGCTATTGCTGTTCGTCTTGATGGTTGTGTCGCTCACCATTACGTGCAGAGGTCCACGCCGCCCGTGTTTCCCATCCGATCTTACCGCAGGGAGACAAAGAACACGACCGCCCGACCGCACGCAACTTACAAATCCATTGATGACGAGCAGGCCGACGCAGCACGCAAGTCCGGATTATGATAACTCCCATATGATCTCGCATGTCGACCGTCCCTGGGTTGTCGAGAGGCGTGCCCTCTCTCTCCCCGATCAGAAAACGAGCGAGTGGGTGAAAAACAGACGAGTGCGTGCAACAATCATTTATTCTATTATTATTGTCTCGGGACTGACGCATCTTCTAGCCGCGGACTTGGCCAGAAGTAACGTCAATTAGGTTAGCTACCGTGAAATAGAGAAGGGACCGTTATTCTCGCCCGAGCTTCTACACCGTCGTGCACAGGGTCCAGACGTGCTCGCCGTACCGCGGCGTTGTACCTCGGTGGTTGCCCAGCACAGCAATACAACCGTCCGCTCACCTCGTGTCGGGCACATCTGATTCGGGACCCTTTGCGTCCATCGGTGTGCACCCACACCACTCCGAAGCACGGTTCACATGATCACGGATTACCACATCAACCGCGACTTTTTAATCTTGGTGGGGAGGCCGAAGAAGCAGCTACGGTCTCGAACCTCAAGGGCCACGGGCGATAGAGGGGGTGTGTTTCTGTGCTCCTCGCCATCCATGGAGGAGCTCCACCGGGTGTTGAACTGTTACATGTCTCAGGCCTGATTATCGCTCGCTCAATTCCGAAGGCTTTGATCGTTAGGAGGGTCACTCGTGATCGAGCGGACAAAAATAACTCCGTGAAGCAAGTACGATCACGGGAAGATTATTGGTTGGTGCAGTTTAAGGGAAAAAAAAAAACAATTGCGGGACAGACAAGCAGAGTAGTAGCGATGGGGAGTCGACGACAATGTGACGATAGCAGTAGAAGAAATCAAGACCATACAACACTTAGTGAGAAGCAGAGTAAGGAATGTCCAGTCTCAAAAATCTATATGATGATAACGCTGTCCTTTTTCTAGGCGTTTTACCTCTCCCTTGGCCAGTACCGCATTTGCGAAGAGTCCTCCCCCGATCCAGCAGGGGGTGGTGTGGTAGTCGGTTGCGTGTGAGGGTAAGACACCGGTTGACCGGAAGGGTGTGTGAGGGAAACAGGCCTCGCCTGCTGCTGGTATGAATCAATTGTAGAAGACGAACTGGAACTGTATGCTTGTTGAAAAGGTGGATATGAACGTCCTGAAACGGGGTTCCCAGGAATCGACGCGACAGCTCCATACTGCTGGGACGGAACCGAGATGGGCTGGACAGAAGACGATGGGAAAGCTTCCTGGGCGCCGCTCTGAGGTGGATAGAATGGTGAATTGAGGGTCGGGAAATTGAAGCTAGCCGTCGGTGCTCCCGAGGAGCTGGATGAAGGTATTCCCTCTGATGCGACTGTATTGGCCCAGGCATGCGACGACCCAGGCTGAGGATACCCACGGTGCCTGTCATCCACGCCTAGGTCTTGGCTGTCCTGAGACCATGACTGGATCTGGATCCGACTTTCGTCGTCTCTCGTGCTAGACCACGCTTCACCAGTAGAACTCGATTCTGCAAAGTAGGACGACGATTGTGCATGGTGTTGTTGAACAGACAAGTATGGATGGTAATAATTTGTGCCGTGTGAGTCCGATCCGCGAGAAATGGACGAGATAGTGGGCGTCATGGCAGTGTCCGGCGTGGCACGACCCGGACGAGACATATAAGAAACTCGCGTGTCACCAAGGGGACGGTAGGGCACATCAGGTGGCTGGTAGCTGGATGCTCGCGACGGCGTGGTTGAGTATGTTTCGCCCGAAGGATCCGCGGGCAAGCTTGCATAACGGACGTCCTGCCTATTACTGAAGCGGGGATCGTCCGCATCAGCGACCTCGACGGGAGATACGTCACTGTATTCTGTGCTTCCAGAATAGTCGTCTACAAGGTCTGAGGTGGATGCATGGTCCGCGGAGAGACTAGGAGTAGGATCAGGCTTGCGACGTTTCCGGCTATTGTTTGGCCGCCTCTTGTACACGTAGTCCGGGTATTTCTGATTGAAATTATCTTTGAGGATCTTGGCTTGATCAAGGTAGAATTGTTTCTCTGACTGGGTGAGCACGGTTAGTTGATCGACGATGGGCGTGTAGAAGCAAAATCCTGACCAAGCTCATCCCGTTCCATTCCCGACTGAGAATCTTGCTCACTTCCCCTGTGCGCATCGCTTGATTCTCCGCGGCTACTTGTGGGCGACGTCGGCGGGCGAATATCATGAATGCATTCATGGGACGCTTGGGAGTACCATCGGCGTTCAACGTCTGCGAAGTCAGTGCAGCATTCGAATCGTCTGCGAAGAAGTGAAGGAGAGTCGACATGGTGAAGATGCATTGAGCGTACCGTCGACACCAGGCTCCATTTTGTGTGGCTCAGGGTAAGCCAGATAACCGGCGTCGTCGTCTGACCCAGAAGGGGACCCGTGGTCATGCAATGGCCCGGAAGGTTGCGCCACAGCATGGTATTGCCCATGGAGGCCTGGGTTGTAGCCTTGCATGTCAACGAAAGCACGCAGGACCACTCGAGGGGTAGGCAGTATATATCAAGTTAGAAGGAGAGGACTGGATCCACTTCTGTGGAGGTCAACGATCGGCAGAGAATTCCAGCCGGATAACAAACTGGACGAGCTGGGCTGAACCTCAAAGTAAGGAGCAACTTCTGGCTGGGAGCCGGAGTTTTCTAGGACGGGTTTGAAGGCGCACGGTAGCAAGTAAAAGCATGGCAAGAGACGAAAACCAACTCGCGAATTAAGTCTGATCGTACATGCAGAGTGAACGTTAACTTTGGTCCCTTGGATTCGCGGAGCTGGTGAGTCCGGGCCATGACACCGCTTGGGCCAACACCGAGCGCCCACATGAACACTTCACGCCACGCACAGTCATGTCTCCGGCCTCGAGGAATCTCCATCAAGGACAGGCCATTCGTCCCGGTCGTTCAGGTCCGATCTTGGATCGAATACCGCTTCCTATTTACGCCAGCCACGATCTCGGGTTCCCTTTTGGGCTAGCTGTCCATAGGGAAAGACGGCCCTTTTCTTTCAGGCGCCCAAGACCCCCGAAAACACACGATGCATGTTAGCGAAACATGACCAAGGAAGGTTATACTCACGGTGAAGACCCTCCTGAGTCAGGTCCCAGATCAGTGGCTCGTGTATTTTGTGAGGTTATACATGTGCCCGGAATCCGTTTGGCCTGCTGCAAAGAAATTTTTGTTCTTTGTAAATGCGCTTCTAGTCAGTGTTTACCGCAGCGACCCGCCGCGTAAGGAGCGGCGGAGATTGCTGCGTGAATGCCTGCAGTGTTTGCCCTGCAGCCTTCGTCAAGGAAACCTCACCTTGGGTGATTCTGACGGTTGTCTGGACTTTCATATCCTCATTAAATTAACTGAGAGAAATTTGCGCTGGAATCTTGGTTAGTTCGGACCCGTCGAACATGCGCTCGGAAAACACCTGAGGATGATACCAACACACGATCTCCGTTCCGGAGTGTTCCGACGTGTGGACCCACGCCTTCAAGTTCCGTCCCTTCCGTCTTGCCGCCCAAGGGACCGCGTCCTGGCATCTATCATGCGTACTGGCCTAATCATGATCTAACCAAAAAGTCTACCTCAGGGTTCACCCTAAAATTCATAAAGTTTCGCTCGCAGTGGATATTATGTATCGCTCACTGCCGTGTTATCTTCTGCTTCCGATCAAAAAAGCCATCGTTCGCAACAGTCATTGGCCAGCAGGATAACGTTTCTCAGACAGTCCGTGTGTCAACCGTGCACAGTCCGGACAGCATGGAGACAACGTTACGGAAGAAGCAGTAGAGCCGCTTCAACGCTTCCATGCATCCCACTTCCTACCCTGTTCTTCCAATCTAACTTTAGAACTTTGTTCCATGTTGATGGTGAGTTCGACCTCCCCACATGCTCAACCCAGCAGATTTTCATGACAAGGGAATTTGAAATAGCCTAACTCTTAGACTGCAGCGCTCCGCATTGCTCGTTCTCAGCGTCGTAGAGTTGGCCAGGCAAATGTGAATCATGCTCAATTCGGTCGATCTGCTATGGCGCAGTCCCGCCACAATTCTTGCCAATGCGTGAAGCTGGTTTTACGACCCACCTTAACCCACGAGGACTAGGTGATCTCCGTCTCAGAAGCTTGCCATAATCGTTAATATCTTCGTGTATTACAGGAACTTTATTTGAGTGACAAAGATAGGTACCAAACCTCGCCGAGAGCGAGGAATCATGATGGAGCCCGTATATCCATATCGCGGTAAACGAGGAACCCGAGGAAGCTAGATTTTTTATACCGTCGTAATACGTAGCGCACATCAATCCATGGAAGATGGCAGGTGCAGCAAGGACGCATCACTGGCACTGTGCCTTGCATCAAAACTGGGTTCCATTGCTTCATTAGTACAATGAATTCGAATGAAAACCTGCCGTTGGGGAAACGCCGCCAACATTCTCGGGGCGAAGAGACGTGCGAGGTCAACGAAATGAAGGAACGTGGAAAGCGCTCACAGTCTGTGGAAGAGCTCACAGGTCCGCGGCGACTTGGTTTCTTCTCTTAAGGGAATTGGGTTATCGTTCTGAGAAGATGGCACATCCAGAGTCACTGAGCGTTGTTGGTATGTTCTACTTGCTGACGTAATGCTTTTGCTTTCCATTCCATCAAACAACCTAGCAAAGGTCACTGAATCCGGTCCAAGTACCTGCCTGAAGTCATGAGAGATGAACACTGTGGACACTTGACCTAGTGTAGTCTGAAACTGCGCCCACCGTGCACAGGCTCGATCAAACGCTGCGCGAGTGAACGGAGTAGAGTTAGCTTGAGGGAAAAACTGTCGGAAACCTCCGACGCATACGAGATAACAAATACAACGTTCCATCATATGTACCTGTCACCACGAACTCCAGGGTCTTGCAAGGGTCGGTGGCTAGGCTCACTACGTTATCGATCTCCGCGCCGAAGGTCGTAAATTAACCCCCTAAGACCTTCTTCACTTGGGCGTAGAAGATAGATTTTGCGTGGCGATAGCCAATCGCAATTATACCGCGAAATGGACACCCGGCTGCATACCACCCCCGCTCCGCAGTAGAGCTCCTTCCAGAAGTCTGACTGCATGCAGCTCGGTACTCGTGGGTTAAAGTGTCTATTGGGCCCGACTGATTCCGGAAATCACAGAAACGAGCTGGGGGTCCCTTGTAAGGAGGGGTATATCAGACCATATTTTAATGCCTGGATCGGTTGCGCCGCATCCACAGCATTGGAGCGACTGATCGCTAGAATGCCTGTCTGCAGAAGTTGGGGCGATGGAAAC
>JBBPMW010000794.1:0-14105 GCA_038090535.1 Tylopilus alboater | reverse complement strand
AATAGGGTGGACTTGAGACTTTAGCTCCCTCAAGCCCTATCACCCCTGGGATCTTCTCATCGCAAACGCGATCACCCCGTCCTCGCAAGCTCGCTTCGCTCGCTTGCTCGGACCCCCCTAACCTAACTAACCTGCCTCAGTGAGCGTCTCGCAGTACGTGGTCCAATTCTTGCCGTCTCTGTTGAGTGCGGGAACTTCGACAACTCTCTTCCCAACCTGGACTGTCTGTGGGAACATGTCGGATGAGTGAGCCTTTGGGTTACTGAGGAGCAGCAGGGCTCATAACCTGTAGAATACTCAGTAGTCACTATATTGGATAGAAAGCTAAGTACCTGTAGAATACTCAGTAGTCACTAAGTAAAACTAAAGGTAGTGTGGTGCAATGTAAATACTGCTTATGTAATCAGCAGTTACCATATGTGGAATAAATTCCAACATTATTGTCATATCTGCCATTGTGGAACTCAATGTCTTACAGAGTCTCAACCAAGGCATTCATCATGCACAGGGAAGGGAAATGGGGGGCAGCTTCAACAGCTGCGCAATATCGAGCGAGTGCAAGTTGAAGGAACCCCACGTCTGTTCACCCAAAGGCTCAACATAGTTACCCATGGGCAAGAAGTTAACCCCATGGCTCTATCTTACCAATCCACTGATGAGGACAAGGACGAGCAGAGCCAACTTCCATCATGGGCAGTATCCTCTAGGCCAGTGACAGAGGTTCAGCTGTCATTTATGCTTTCGCAGCCTGGCCAACAGTTTGGCTTTAAGGTAGCCTCTCAGACCGGTACTCCTACCAATGGTTCTCGGCCTCACAAGTCTCGGACATCCGCTCTGCAGGATCATCAGGATGCTACATTGGCTAGGCGATGGTGAGTTCATAATTTGCTGTCCTCATTCCCCATGTCATCAAATAGTGTTAGGCCCTCCTCCGTAACATTGACTCAATCATCGCTTCCATCCTCTCACAACTCCTCAGTTTTTCCCTCATCCAATTCAGGTACTGGCTGTTGAAGCAGGTTCCATCTAACGTAGAGTATAGCCTTAGCACATACCTGATTGGTTGATTGAGGGACTCAGAGGGATGGTTGTGGTAGAAGAACAAGAAGTGTTAGAACTCAGATAGCTGAGTTCAAAGTATTTATGTACATGCGGCTATATACCAAATATAGTAAGCTACACTAATAGTACACTAATATGGGTAGTTGAGAGCTGTACAAATACACTCATTCAACACTCCCCCATGCTAAGCAGCCGGTAAAGGCGCATAAGCACTTAAGAGAATGGTGCTACTAGTGAGAGCAACCTAATCATTGGGGACGATCATAGAATACAAGTCCCAATTGTGTTCTGAACTCGTTGAACTTGATATGTCCAAGGTTCTTAGTGAGCATATCTGCAGGATTATGAGAGTCTTCTAGATAGAAAAGTTCAATCAATTTATCCTGAACAAAGTCTCAGATATCATGCCATTTAATGGCAATGTGTTTGTTACAACCTTTGATAACCAGATTTGATGCCATAAAGATAGTGCCTTGGTTATCACCATATAGGGGTATGGGATGTAGTTCATAGCCGAGCTCCCCCAGGAGTTGGCACAACCAAACAGCCTGTCAACTACAATCAGATAGGGAAATGTACTCAGCTTCCATTGAGGAATGGGCTATGCATTCTTGTTTGCGTGAGCGCCAGCTGAAAGCACAGTTTGCTAGTTTAAAGAACCAGCCTGTCTGAGAGTGATGGATTTTGGGATCGGAAGCCCAATCGGAATCAGCATACGCAATAAGGCCAGCTTGCATTGCACCGTCAAATACAAGGGAGTAGTGTCGAGTCCCAAGTAGGTATCTGCATATATATAATGCAGAATTGAGGTGCTCCCGCGAAGGGCTTGCAGCATGCTGCAACAGAGGAGCAACAGCATAGGCAACATCTGGACGAGTGCCTAGTGTGATGTATACCAGGGATCCAATCACCTGTTGGAAGCGAGAACACAATTCCAGATCAACCGGACCAGTATGTAGAGAGGGGTAATACCCCTGAGGCAAGAGTGTGGGTGCAGACCTGGCATTCTGCATTCCGAACTGCTCAAGTACCTTTTCAAGGTACAAGCATTGATCTACAAGGATCTTGCAACCATCTCGTTTGATTCTCATGTTCAGGAATGAGGAAACAGGGCCAAGGTCTCTGCACTTCCACTTTCTCATAAAGAGACCCTTAATCTCATTTATGATGGCTTTGGTGGGACCGCAAAATAGTGCATCATCTACATAGATGACAGCTACTACTATGGATATTCCCTTCTTCTGGTAAAGGAAGATACCAGCATCTGATTTCAGATGTTCGAAGCCGAGTTCTTTCATGGATTCGTTGAGAGTCTCCCACCAGGCGAGTCCAGCTTGTTTAAGCCCATAAAGGGCATGCAGTAAGTGGAGCACTTTGTGCTCTTGACCAGGGACTTTGAAACCTTCAGGTTGTTTCATGTAGATCTCTTCTATGAGCTTGCCATAAAGGTAAGTGCTTCGAACATTGAGAGATTCAATGTGCCAGTCTTCTAGTGCAGCAAGAGCCATCATAAGTCAGACAGTCTCAAATCTGACCACTGGGGAGAATATACAGTCGAAGTCTATCCCTTCAACCTGAGAGAATCCTTTTGCGACTAATTGTGCACGTTTACAACCATCTGGTTTTACATCAAATACCCAGCGATTATCAATCGCTTTGCGCCTGTGGGGCAGGTCTACCAGTTTAAAAACCTGGTGCTCCTTGAGAATATCAAGCTCACATTAACATGCAGCTTTCCATTCCTCTTGTGCTGCTGCAGGCAGTCTTTGTATGTCCTTATATGTCCATTTGCATACCGGCCTCGATTCTGCAGAATTGGCCGAAAGGTTTATTGCCTTTGACATCAGGAATGCAGCCAATCGTACTCCCCCTTCACGGCATAACTGTTCAACATCTGCTTCACTATCTGGAGAGACTGCAGAAGATGGGGAGGGAGGTGATGGTTGTTCCGGTGTGCTGGGAAGATTTCTGGGCATTACTGGTGCTGGCTGGGTAGATGGACCAGCACCTGAACTCTGAGGTTCACGGACGATGTCACGCCAGTGCGATTTGTGCTCAATATCCTTTATTTGCTCAACCGGGTGTCGGTCGTCACCGTACACATTGCCAGGTCTGTGAGGGACACGGCGTTTGCATTGTGGGCAAATGGGAGCAGGAGGGATAGCAGGTGGTGCACTGGCTCGTTCTTTGCAGGGAGCGCGAGGAGGTGGCGGTGCAGGGCATGGAGAAGGCATGTGAGGAGGTTGGACAGGAGGAGGAATGGCAGGAGTGGGTGGACCGGGTAGATAGTCATCATCAGTAGAGGGCGGACCCTGTAGGGGTCACTCATCGGCTGGTTTAGGCACAGATTGTGCAGTAGGTTGCATGCAGACGGATTTCGCACAGCGAGAGAAGCGTGCTTCATCAAAGAGAGCATGTGCTGATGTAAAGAGGACATTGTTGGGGGATTGCATGAATAGGAAGTTGTGATCACTTCCAGGTGCAACACCCAAGTACACCATTAACTCAGATTTAGGGGCCATTTTATTAGCCCTCACATCTTCCGGAATGTGGACATATGCAGTGCATCCGAAAACACGGAGGTGCGAAATGTCAGGTGAGGATCCATGGAGGATCTCAAACAGTGTGCACCAATTGTGGCATCTTAGGGGTGTACGATTGTACACATGGGTGGCATAGGCAATTGAAAATTCCCACCAACTTTCTGGGATGCAAGCCTCATGGCGCATCGCTTCAGATTTATCCATAATGGTACGCATGAATCGTTCAGCACGACTGTTCTGTTGAGGAGTGTGGGGTGCACTTTGATAAACACGAATACCCAATTCCTTGAGCATTGAATCGAAAGCTTGGGATTTATATTCTCCCCCAGCATCGGACATCCATCCCACAACTTGTGAGGAGAACTGAGTAGATATCATTTTTAGGAAATGGTGGGTAGCCACCAATGCAGCATCCTTAGAGTGCAAAGGGGTTGTCCAGGCCATTGATGTATAATCATTGAAAAAGGTAATAATGTACCAGTAACAGTGGTACGACTCAGTTGGGAAGGATTTAAGATCCGAGTGGATCAGCTCGAAAGCGCGTGTAGCGCGACGCTCAGTAGGAGGGAAACTCCTGTTAGGTAGTTTGTCCATGGCACAGCCAGGGCAGATGGAGTCCGTGTGAGGGATCTCAACATCGGGGAGACCGCACGTGTGTTTACGTGCATACCTGATAATGTCACGAGAGGGGTGACCTAGGCGGCGGTGTACAATGTCATAAGTCAATGTACAAGTCATGGTGTGATTGGAGAGAGGTAAGGCCTCTATGGAATACATATTGTGACCAATCTTGCCAGATTTGAACAGGGCAAGGAGTTTGCCATCACTGTACAGCGTGGTGATCTGGTTCGCATCTCCAGTTACTCTGGCTCCAGACATAAGTAGTTGACCCATGGAAATGAGTCAGACCCCTGAGTTAGGGATATGGCAGGCTTGGTGGAGTTGGAGGATGTGGTTTTCACCATTTAAATCCATCCATCGTATCAACACTCGGCCTCGTCCAACTACGTGGATGACACCAGCTGTGGTACTAACCAGAATATGGTCCATACCAGTCAATGCCTCATATTCAACAAAATCTGAGCAATCCGGAGTAAAATGCATTGATGCACTGGAATCCAGGATCCAAAACGCTTTATCCTGATCAGTAGTTTTACATTCACACTTCTTAACCGGATTCGCAACACTGGAGCAGGTGCAGAATTGTAATGATAATTGCCCGAGCTTAAGGCTTGAGGGGCTTATACTATCTATTACATCAGAGGCGTCATGTACATTACGAGCTACTCGACCATCAGACACCGAAGTGGAGGAAGGAGTCCATAAGCATGGCAAAGTTGTGAAGTAATAAGATAAGACTGACCTCATATGATAGTAGCCCTCCAGGTCCGCGGTGCCATGATTCTCATAGGCGGGTTTCCCTTCCAACCCATAGACGTCGATGATGTAGTCATCATCCCACTCATTTTCCCAGGTAGCAGCAGGAGGAGGCATGATCGTGCATCTCTTGCAAGAGCGTCAGCCCTTCTTGTGCGCAGGGGGATTTGAGGGGCCCGCTTCATCCTCAGAGCTTGCCTGTTCTATCCAGGCACCTGCATCGGCGGAGAGCATCGAGGGTTCTGCCATGGGCAGGAGCTCATCTGGGAGGTTGTATGATGTGCCGGGAGCAAGCTCTGAACTGAACACATCAGCAGGGAATGCTGCTGAAGAGATGCCGAAGGCATCAACGTCGTGTCTCCCAGCGATTAGGCCAAGAGTGTGCTCACCTATGGTGAGGGCGGTGTCTAACCGCCAAATCTGCTGCACAGATGGTTCATTCTCGAGCCGGCAGGCAAGAGAGAATGCATCTGGGATGCGGCGATCAGCAGCAGGACCGACCTCTCCTTGGTAGAGGAGGGGGTTGCGGTTGGCGAGGAGACGGGGGTTGACAGTGGCTGGAGTGTCGGTGATGTGGATGATGGCGGAGGAGGCAAGATGGGCGTGACTGTTGTCATCAGCCTTGGCCTTGGCCTTGCCCTTGCCGTGGCGCAAACGTTTCTTCCCAGCAGAGGCGCTGCCTCCCTGCTGCTGGGACGATTGTCCTTGCGGATGGGGGCGCTGCTGCTGCTGCTGGAAAGTGGGCACCATGCCCTCAGTGCGTTTTATGGCACTGATCTTGTTGGCATGGGCAGGTTGGTTCCTGCTGCCAGTGGTGGTAAGAGAGTGCTGGTCCCATGATAGGACCGTGGCTTTGTGGATCTCTTCCACCGTAGGCTCTTTGACCTTACTGTCCTTGTCTTTCACCTGAGTGATCATCTGGGTGACTACATCCATGGAGCTGGGGAGCTTCATGAGGATGATCATCGCCTGGACATTCTCAGGGAATTTATACCCTGCTGTCATCAGGCGGCAGAAGAGAGTCTCCACTTTCGAAAGAGCAGGCGTGGGGTGAGAGGAGGATGGGACCTGCACTGCAAGCAGCTCTTTGAAGAGCGCGAATGCAGTTGCGATGCTGGTGGCCTTGTACTCGGCCTTGAGGGTGGTGATGAGTTCTAAGGCCAGTAGGACCTCACAGTATTTCTGGTGGATGGATTTGGAGAGGTGGAGGCAGATGGAGCCGAGGATTGCATTGTTGGACTTTGTCCAGTTTATGGAGAAGTCGCGGTCGGAGGTCTCTATCTCCCCAGAAGTGGGGAGAACAGGCTTCTTCCACTCGAGGACCCAGGTATGGCCAGAGGCCATGAGGTAGGTGGACATGGCGGATTGCCATGTCTGGTAGTTGGCACCGGTGAGAATGGGGATACAAGAGTCAAAGGTCTTTGAGGACGACATCTTAAAAAGTATCTGTAGTGCAATGGTGTTAGCATGCAATGTACGGACATAGGTTTAGTACCAGGTAGTGGAAGCGCATCAATGTGTGAGTGAAGCTCAGCGGCGTGTGCAGCGACCACAAGATCCCTTAGAGCTTTTTAATGTGGCGTGCAACAAGTGCAGCAGCCATGTGCTAGGCAGCAGGTGGGTGCGACCCGAAGGTGCAGCTCCACCATGCGCTAAGCGGGGTTCATAACCTGTTGAAGCAGGTTCTGTCTAACATAGAGTAGGGCCTTAGCACATACCTGGTTGGTTGATTGAGAGACTCAGAGGGATGGTTGCGGTAGAAGAACAAGAAGTGTTAGAACTCAGATAACTGAGTTCGAAGTATTTATGTACATGCGGCTATATACCAAATATAGTAAGCTACACTAATGGTACACTAATACGGGTAGTTGAGAGCTGTACAAATACGCTCATTCAACACTCGGGTGAGAGCACTTGAGGTACCAGTAATCCCCAAACCGTCAATAGCGAGCTCTGAGGGGGAGTTGTCACAGTGTGCCTTACCAGAAGTCGCTGGTGCGTGCCAGCAATAATGTCATCCTGTACAGCTCACTGACACCTTCGGTTTCAAAACATATCATAATTGCTCTCGTGTCAAGATCGGTCTATACAATCAATGACAAAACTGTTTATTGAAAAGGGCAATCACACCCAGAACTCTTCATGACTCCCTCCCGTTGTACGCGTACTACTGCGACTAGTTACTACAATGTTCCATTCCCATCACCAGTACTGTAGCCTCCATGATTTGTAAGACAATATAGGTCGTCAACCTAAGTTCTCACAGTTTGAGTACGTATTCTGCCACCATGTTCCCCCCCACTGGCGTTCAGCAAGTCACGTTAAGAGGTAATCAGGCCTCTGCTGGACAGCCATCCGAGTCATTTAAAGCGACGTATCCTATGGGAATACTCCCAGGGCACCGAGTCACTCTTTGGTCCCTCCCTTTTCACCATCCCCATCATGGCAAAGGTGGGTCGCTCAGTGAAAGCAAAAGCAAATCCACCCAACCCACCTGATCCAGCAACCCCACGTCGTCCAACTCATTCAACGGCTGGTAGAGGGGGTCACATCGCCCAGCTGAAGAAAGTCACCATTGCCTTAGAGGAGTTGCAGAGGCCGTCTGGCAACCAGCCTGCAAGTGAGGGTGTGGCAGCAGATCTGGTTAATTTGATGGCTCCTGCCCTGCGCCACCAGACTCGGAGGAAGAGACTGGACAGAAAGCAGCAGGTAAGACGAACAATCTGACCCTTCTGGCGTCTGTCACTAACTATAAATTTAAGGACCATGACATGGATGCAAACACCATGCAGGTCGATCAACCATACAGAAATCCCCAGCCGCCAATCGTGCAGTCAGGTCCGAGGGGCCATTTCAGTTTGCAGCCCCAAGGGCCACCACCTGCCTATGTTGGGACACAAGCTTTAGAAGAGTACGAAGGGGATCGCCCCAAGAGCATTGTCCGCCATTCCCCATCCCGATCTCACAACTCCAAGTTGCGTCCTCAGTCCGCACACTCTCCCTCTACTCAGTCACCCGGACATCACCAACAAGCCTTAAATGTGAGGTCTAGCAGCCCCTTGTCCGACGTCAGTTTAGATAGTGACAGGGAGAACTGGCAGGCTGACGATGAGGACAATAACTACGGTACATATTATTTTTTTTCTTTGTTGATATCACTAATGTTCGTATTTTGCAGAAATGCATTATTCGTACAATGCAGGTGACCGTATGGTTGATGAAATGCAAGACTGCCCAGCTGACGATGATGACGAAGTCGCTGCTGACCAGCACTTGGATGGATTCAACGATAACTGGGACATGGAAGAAGACCAGCAAGGTGGCGAGGATGAGGAGGAGCCTGAACAGGGCGGCGACAATGAAGGGGACAAAGAGGAGCAAGGCAACCAAAGCAATGAGGACAGACATCTCCCATTTGAAGGTGGCCGCAATGAAGATCAGCGTCATCCTTTACAGTTCCATCGTCTTCCTGCTCAACAACTTCTCCCTTCGCCCCCCCGTTCTCATTCCAATTCTGGCACCCCCATAGATGGTACTTTTCGACCTGCGGACAACCACGATGAACTTCAACGCTGTATTGCAGTATGCCAAGGTGACAAACTTGTAAGTACTTCAAGTTACAGAACCGTACATTACAAATTCATCATTCATGTGTTTAGGCTGGAACTGACTATGACTTACTCACCCACCACCACTTGACCAATCGGCATCGCAAATCCCCATCTTCAACTTATCTCACCAGCGTTCGGAATGGAGATAGTCATAGTTTGAAGAGGCAGCACGCTGGAAAAAGGGTTGAAGACGATGCTGCTGCGCCAGGGACTCATGAGGATGCAGTGGTCATGCCAATGGCTCACAGGGCCACTGCTGTCATGCCAAGAGTTCATGAGGTTGCTGCTGCCATTCCACATGCTCACAGGGGTGCCGTTGCCACCACTGCAAGGGTTCATCAAGAAGTTGTTGCAATGCCAAGGGCTCAAGAGGCCAATGCTGTTCACAAGGATGATGCTGCCATGCCGAGGGCTCATGAGGCTGCCGCTGCTGTTCCATGGGTTCATGAGGCCACTGCTGCAATTCCACAGGCTCGTGAGGATGCTCCTGCTTGTCATGGAAGATACTCCAAGAATCCCAAGGGAACCATTCCACCCAAGCCGTGTACAATTGGGTTCTATCCTCCACTTTGGACGGAATTGCTGGAGACAGCAAAGGCAGAAGTTCGTCTATCACTTTTCCTAACTTATCCTTTCCCGCGTGCACGAACAGTGACATTTGGTCAATGCTCGGAAATTTTATTCAAAATTGTTGTGTGCTACGAGCAAGAGGGTAAAATGGTAGAGGCCAGTATGTGCAATCCTAGTGCTGCATTCATCAGCCTAACCCAATTATGTCCAGGTTATTTCCAAGAATTCAAGAATGACATGGCTCGTTTGGTAAGTCGATGTCCATCACAGCACTCAGAACTAATGACATTTTTAGCTTTTCAATGACACTCAAACGTTTCATAGTGAAATCAAGAAGCTTGCACAAGAAATTATACCTGTCACCTACCAACTGACCGTGCCCAACCACATTACGAGCCAAAATGCACGTATACAGTTCATCAAGGACAAGGCTGCTACTCTGCTGCAAGATTCCCAATACTTGAAAGGCGAGTGCAATCACTTGGTGGGTCATCCACACAACCTCTCATCCGCGATTAACTACTGACCGTTGACAGGGAAAGACATCTCACTTCGCCCACCCTGCGCTCAAGAGTATTTGCCTTGCCGCTTTTTATCGCAATTCTTCAAAGTCCCTCCGTAATAGCAGTTGAAAATGAAAGTGGATCACCTTACCAGGTGAAGGGACAAATGTTCAAAAAAGACCCCTGTCTATTGTTCTACTCAATGAAAAGGGAGCTGCCAATGCCACTCCCAACAACAGCAAGTACAATACAACAGCCATCCAAAAAACCCAGAGCATCTGTAAATGCCATCACCCTCATATACTGAGCATATTTGTGGGGTAGGGGAAGCCTCCATCTCTAGCAAAGCCTACAGGTACTCGTCATTGTGTTCAACCCACTAGTGGAGGTAGTCATTTTGGGTCTTTTCTATCTCAGCAGATATTCTGCAGAAAGATGTAATGTTGCAAACCAACCTTGGTGGGCAATTGGGCCTTGGTATAGTCTCTAGGGCCTCAAAATTTAAATCTGATATATTTCCATCTCTAGGAAATGTTTCAAGAGGTATGGCAGATCCAGAGGTGGCTGGCTTGATTGGAGATAAGGCCATAGAGTGGCTTTTCTTTATTGAAGGTGTCTTTTTCTCAACAGGCACCAGGCAGGTTTTGGGGCCTCAGGTAGTTTGCTTGGTCTGCCAAGTGACCCAAGTAACATCTTTGGAAGCTTTCAGAGCTTTCATCTTCAACTTTGCCATGGTTTCACCATGGAAATGCTAGGTATCTACTTTAACACACACCGCCATGTTTCATATGATCAAGTGAAAAAGGAAAAACACTATGTGTTCATGAGATAAGTTGTATGTAATAAAAGATGTTCTGGATCCACATTGCCTTTGAGCCAATGGCTAGGATCGTTTCAAGCAATGGCTAAGATCTATTATTATATTTGGTTGCTCTCTCAGTGATAAACATTGCTGCTAGAAGGGCTATTAATGCTAAGGGACCTATTGAGGAAGTGTTAAAGGAAATAGAATGCTGGCAACTCATTGTACTGAGGAGCTGTGCATTTCATTCACATCTCAATAACATAAAGTGATCTAGTGAAGATAAGTGACAAGAGTGACACCAACTCCACCTACAAATATACATCTCCCATGGACAGCCCAACTGTGATATTAAATTGGGATACCACCTCGGAAGATGACAACAACATCGAGAATGGGGATGATGCATCATTTCACTTTGATGATGCCAATAAGAGCAGTATAGAAAATGATGAGATGCATTCCAAACCCAGCAACAGTGGTCCTATCCAGTTTTCAAAGCAAGAGCTGGTGGTATTGATGAATGCAAAGCCACAGTGAATAAGTGCCAGAGATGAAGCAAGAAAGAAGCTGCTGGAAACCATCTCAACCTGTCTAAAAAAGCTAGATGAATTGAAGGGTTTGCATGGGGAGAAATGGACTGTCTGCCTAAAAGTGAGCAACCACCTTCCTACATCTTGCAGTCCACTTAAATGCCTTTGAAGACATATAAGACATGGCTATACAACCAATATCATAGTGGTGCAAATTATAGTCACATCAAGGTTGGAAGGACATGGACCACCCACTCTGTCATTCAAGAGCAATATAAGCAGAAGATAAATGATGTCATTCACTACCACTATCAGAAATGCCCAGGATCAAGGGAAGCACTCACTGTCTATCAAAGGGCAGTCTGCTGCATGATGAAAGGATTAACAACAGCAGAAAAGGAGAAGGCAGAGGGAGTGGCAGCTGAATGGAACCTAGAGCAAGGTCCAACAGACAAGGTAAAGGCAAGGTATGCAAAATATGCCTGAAATATGATACTACTTAGCGGACAATGTTAGAAATATGGTACAATATGGCCAAAAGGTATTCCATGAATTTGTGCAGGAGATGTGGCAGTCCTGCAGCATGTGGGTTGTCATGCTGGCAGGTTGTGCAACTGAGGATCATGATATACTCACTGGGATGTGAGTATTTTCAATTTACTAGAAGCATTGCATTAACATATCACAGTGGGGATTGCAATGATGAAATAGGAGGGGGTGAACAGTTTCACATGATAGAGAAGATAATGTCTGCTTGGGAAAAATATATCGGATTACAATTTGATCTGGAGGGAGAGCCACAGTTGGATTTGGAAGACTCTGAGGATGAACTGAAGCTGAAAAAAAAGTGAAAAGAGTGGATTCCACACTTCAGGTCACTAGTAAGGATGGATCAATCTGGATAGGGGAGCTGCAGGGCAGGTCACAGACTGAGCTTCTCTCCATGGTGCAGGACTTTTTCACAGCCCACTATAGTATGTGGTGACCTTCTTATATTTCCTATTGGTTCGCTGATTATCATGGCAGGACTTGCATGTGGACGGCCAAAAGTGAAAGCCCCCTTCAAGAAATTGCCCACATTTGGACATCAAATGGTGGCAGAATGCCATCTCCCATCTGGATTTGCATTTACTGCAGACCCTAGTCATATAAGTCATATGGATGCAGCATCATTCCTGGAATTTATCCACACCCATCAGGCAAATGATCCTGCAGATATCTTCACATTCCAGAGCTGAGTTGATGAAGAGGGTATGCTTCAAGAGGCCATAGATCCTTCAGAAGAGGTGGATAATGAAGAGGAGACAGATGATGAAGATGAGTCAGATGGAGAGCAAGATTGGAGTGAGTCCCACCGAAGCTGAAACTGAATGAATTGCATATGTAGTGCAGCAGAGCTGACAGCAGCATAAGGTGGTGCCTATCATTGTTCCTATAAACTTGTGAATGCCGACTTGCATCAGCGAAAACCTTGCTTAACGTCTGTTAATGTCTGTGTTTGTACTTTTTATATGTCACAATGAATTTTTCAAATCTGAATACCACCCATTGCACGTCTATGCAAGTAACTTTATGTCTATGTCGTTCTATAAGGCAAGTCGTCGATAGATGGTCAGGTAAAATCTGTTTGTGTTAATAGGGCTGCGCGGATTCCCACAAGTTAAGCCTGGTTTGGACTTAGACAGGACCACGTGCTAGTAGGATAACTATCAATTCACACGCTAAGGGTTTATTTCAAGGTTTATTTTCTTTTTCTTTTTCAAATCCAAAACTCTTAAACTTGTGAGAATCCACGCAGCCCTATCAACGTGAATGGATTTTACCAGACTGTCTATCAATGGCTTGCCTCATAAAACAGTCTGGTCACCAGACTACGTACCCGTACCTGCATGAGTTACCCCTATCTGTGGTACTGCCTAAATATCTGCAAGGCCAAATGATTCCATATATATTGACGCTTGCTGGCGGCATGGCGGAAAAGGCCGGTGAGTTATCTCACGGTTATGGGTGGGTGGTGGCAACAAATACTGGCAAATACCGGTGAGTTGAGGCAAAAAAGGCAAAACACAAAAAAGGAAGGAGTTTCCCTGGTGAGTTGTTCCCACAATTATGGGGGTGGGAGAAACCTTGTCAAGCAAGGTAATCTTGGTAGTGATGAGAATGCAGCTGAAGAATCTGCAGAGCAAGAACTGCCACTGTGTGACAAGAAGCTAGAAAGAAGAAATGGAATCCTGCACCCCACTTGAAGGTTGAATGCAGGCTTGCAGGTCAATAATGGGAGTGAATATCTGCATGATGGTAATTCAGCAGAAGGTACATTAGCAAACCACAAAAACCTGATCCACAATCATAATAACCCGTAGCGACCCAAAGTATTTCATAGAAGCCCATAGCTCCATAGCTCCATAGCAATGTGGCAGTGTCAACAACCAAAATTGGTAATAGTCCATAGCAATTCATAGCAATTTATAGCAACCCATAGCAACTCATAGTTCCATAGCTCCATAGCTTCTATTACAATCATCTACTTGGGCAGTACTTTCTTTCTTCTTTCCGTTCGCACCACTTGCCTTATCTTCTCTAGCATTCTCCATACTAGCTATAACCATTACTTGTTATTTCTGGGACCCACTTCTTTCCTCTTTCTTCCGCTTGACTCCTGACCGTTCCTTTTATGCTTTTCTAGTCCTACTGGTAGGAGGTGGTCTATTCCTGCTATCTTCTTCTTTTGCCTATGGACAGCATTCTCCTACAAGCTCTGCTTCCCATGGGCTTGCATCACCCTTCTACCATTTTCCATAGGATTCCCGCTTAGTCAACCACAGCTTCTGAATCCCATATATACCGTGCTGCATGTACTAGTAGTTCTCATTCTTGATCTACGCAATCACAGCATATTCCTACATCTTGAATCACCTCTTCGGAACTTCCTCTAAGTTCTCATCATCTTTGAGCCTATCAAGGACATTGAGTCTCTTCATGAGCACCTCCCTTGAGACAGCTAGTTAGCGACTCGACGTAGAAGTACATCTTGGGTAACAGCTTCATAGCACCCATCATTATGATTACTAATTCTAATTCTAATCCTCATTGTCAATCCTAAT
>JBBPMW010000793.1:0-14106 GCA_038090535.1 Tylopilus alboater | reverse complement strand
ACAATGCGGAGACGGTGTCGACGAGTTGCAAGGTGACGGATGCCAAGTGGAAGTTGGACCCGAAGGAGGTGGTGTTGGTGTTGCGTCAGCTTGCGGGGGTGGTGTGAAGGTGGAAGAGAGCGAGCCCTGGGTACGTTCGGGAGGGTAAGTTGTTGTAAGTGTGTGGGGGAAATTAGATTGACTTTCCCTTTCCCCCTCCCCACACCTCCCCCCTTTTGTCTCATTTTGCTCGCTGTTGTCTATCTTGCTGGTCTTGTCTCGTTAGAATCATGTGTGTTCTCTGATCTTGTCCAACAGGTGTAGCAAACCTCATACTAGATATGCTCCTACCTTCTTCTTTCGAGAATTCATCGGCATCTGCGAATACTTGGTCCCGCAGTGTACGATCACGAACCACTCGCTTGCGCATGCGCATGCTCAAAAGCGCACAAGAAGCCCTTGTTCACGAAGCACACACGGAAAATAACAACATTGACACGTCGAGGAACGTCGATGCGATACACCTTGCTTGCCAACGAACACGGATCAACCAAACTAGCCGGCGATGTCCTTTGAGATGAACGAGCAGTAATTTTGACACGTGCTACAAGGATAAATTTCGGACGATCACCAAAATTCTAGCGACGACTATATACGACTCGGACTTAAGTAGATATCGCTGATTGCATGTAGGTATACCGGGAAGACAAAGAGAACACGTTGCTACGCCATCGTCACTCGTCATCGTCAGTCAAGCGAACACCTTCGAAAAAATATCCCCCCAATATCTCATCTAGCTGACTGCGACTGACGTCGAGCAGGTCGAGAAAGTCGACCAATCTGAAGTCTGTGGGTGGCCCGAAAGGGGGGGTATCATACAAAAGCTTCTTCTGCCCGGGAATCGGACTTCCGGTGCCATCTAGTTCGTCGAGAAAGTATGCATAGGTCCAAAGGAGCCTTCCCGCTCGTCTGTCGTTGATCCTCTCGTTTGCATCCACAACCAACCACAACTGAGCCACCCCGAGTATAAACCAAAAGTAGACTTGCAATAGCGCAAGGCTGCGGCACGTCGGATTGCCGACGGCCACCACTTCCTTCTTTGGCACTGGGATGGTATCGATGATAGGCACGGTATCGCCCAGCGCGTTCCCCAGATCATAGTAGTAGTCGTGGTCGAGCTTCTCGCCGTGCGACTCGGAGCCTGCGAGCCCCGGCCACGCCCAAAAGTGAATGGCCTTGGACGGCCACTCGAGCACCCAGAGCTCGAACACGTCTGGGAGGACGCACCCGCGGGAGGTCAGGTCTGCGATGTACGCCTCGCGGTCGAATACGCGGACGTGCGGGCGAAGTGTCGCGACGAGGCTGGCGAAATTGGGGTGGACGATGGCGGCGAGGTAGAGGTCGAGTAGGGTCTTGCGTGCGGGGTGGAGACGCGCTGTCTGTGCGAAGGAGCGCCAGCGGGTGTTGACGCCGCGCGCGGCGATCAGTGAGGTGAGGGGCAAGAACGGGATGAAGTAGAGGAGGAGTTCGGGTGGGAGGGTGTCCATTTGCGAGACTCGAGTGGGTGCCGGGCTCGTGGATTTTTTTTGATAGCTCGGTTTACTACCTGAGCTCGGCGGTTGATGTTGACCGAGTCAGGGCACATCAGGGCGTTACCCGAGTCGGAAAGTACCAAAACGACGTAAGGGAGTCCAGCCAATCCGTAAGCGGGATTAGGACGTATCCGAGTTTCAAACCTATCGGGATTTGAAACCTATCTGCCCCTGAAAGATTTCAAGTACCGAGCGGTAGAGTCTGAGCGGAGCCTTGAGGAATGTGCCGAGCAAACACCGTCGCTGGTGCTTGCCGCCGCGGCGTGCGGAGCGCGCCGATTTAGTTTAATTTTAAAGTTAATTATCGACTAGGCCATTTGAGAGCTATGATTGGACGACGGCTAGCAGAAAAGCTGTACCTTGAACGTATAAGGAAACGATATACCTAAATGGGCATCCAAACCGTGCTATACCCAATGTAAAAACCGTAACGGTTTCTGAACTGCTTGTCTGAAAAGCGGATCGGCGGCCTGATACTTTGCCATTCCTTTGTTGGGACTACGTCGAATGCGTGATTTATCTTCCATTATTTCTTCCTCGTCTCAAGCCTATCAGAAGCTGACCCCGGTCAAGCTTTGCACTTCTAGGTTCAGTATGGGCCGATGCCCTTCACGAATTGATCGCGAACTGCTGAACCTTCCGTGCCGGTACGGGTCTGTTCGACTTGCGAACGGCTTCCTCGTGCTATGACCAATTAAATGGTCCAAATCGAGACACTACCCCATGTTCGCCGTCGACGGTGGGATATTGGCGCCAATAGTTAGTTTCGAGAGGGCATCAGAAGATGACCATTAACGTGTTCCTACTTCCAGGCTCCCAAGAGGTTCATCATTCCAGGAGGCCTCATGATAAGGTATCCGTCGCTCGCTGTGTACAAACCTTGAAACAAAGTTCGTGTCAGCAATTGAATCTCAGGGACTACTTCAGTAAGCGTACCACCAACTTGGAAAAGCATCTGCCGTGGAGGGCTGGCTCATTTTGGGTCGTGCGAGTCGCCGCACGTCCTGAAATGGTTGGTATGACCTGTCGGGTTCCAGAGTCTCACTCTGTCACAATCAGGAGATACGGTAATATGCATTTTTGCCACACCTAGGCGCACAGCTCCCCTTCACACTCATTCACTGTAGATTCTTCTCGGCCTCACATAACCATGGAAAAGACAATGTGGAATGGTCGTTCCAGGCAGCCGGCGCATGAGCGGGCGACCGACCAGTTCGCTTTCACACCACCTATTCCTGTGTACCATTTTTTTTGAATCGTGCCTCGTCTCAGAAAATTTCAGAATGAAGGTATGCAAGTTATCGTAGTCGAGGGGAGCTGCTTGTGAGAACGCCTCGCTCTCCACTGTCGTGTGCTACCCAGGTGCTCTTACTCAATGACCATAACGATTGAAAACTTACAGTTACCTGCCCGTGCTGGCACGGAAGGATCCAGGTGCCTGCCCGGCCATTGATTTGAGCAGGGCCTCGGCCTGGGCCGAACCTAGGGGTGCAGAACTTGGCTGTTATGATCAGCTTCTGATAATGGGACCAAGAAGAAATAACGACAGACGAGTCATGCAATTGACGTAGGCGGCAAAGAATCCTCGCACCGAAAACGGATTGCAGTCTTCTTACGTTTATTTGTCTCCGGCACTTGGTGACAGAGTTTCGCCGGAGAAGATAATCTGAACGAGGCCCAAATCGATGTTCCAGAACAACGCCAAATGCCAAGTCGGTGGTACGCTTACTGAAGCAGCATCCCGAGGTTCAATTGTTGGCACGAACCTTGTTTCAAGGTTTGTACACTGCGAGCGACGGGTACCTTACCATGAGGCCTCCTTGAATGATAAACCCCCTGGGAGCCTGGAAATAGGAGCACATCAATGATCATCTTTTGATGCTCTCGGGGTTAACCATTGCTTTGGTGGCAATATCCCACCGTGTGCGTCGACGGCGAACATCGGGTAGTGTCTCGATTCGGATTATTTAATTGGTCATAGCACAAGAAGACTGTTCGCAAGCCGAACAGGCCCTCTGATAGTATGGTACCGGCACGGAATGATCCAGTTGCTTGTGATTAAATTTGTGAAGCGGCAGCCGCACTGTCGACCCATGCTGAACCTACAAGTGCAAAATTTGTCCAGGGTCAGCTTCTCATGTGTGAGACCGGGAAGAACTTGCAATAGACAGATCACGCATTTGACATAGTCTCGAACCAGATGTTCCTACTAAT
Source organism: Tylopilus alboater (assembly GCA_038090535.1). Classification (NCBI taxonomy): domain Eukaryota; kingdom Fungi; phylum Basidiomycota; class Agaricomycetes; order Boletales; family Boletaceae; genus Tylopilus; species Tylopilus alboater. The sequence goes on along the minus strand of JBBPMW010000793.1, from coordinate 10,321 downwards.
CGACATTCTGAAAAGCACATTGGAATGGCCTTCGCTCATTTTCTTTTCGGTAGGGTAAGCAGCCAATGACTAGACACCCCAGATCACGCGGGTAACCATGCGAAGTGAAAGCATTCATTTCAGTCGTTTTGTAGATTAGTAGTAGGAACGGCAAAGTACCGTGGTGTGACTGTGAACACGAAGCGTCGGACTCCCGAGCGCCAAAGACGGACGACAGACTTCTTACGTCTATTTGTCTCCGGCACTTTGCGACAGGGTTTGGCCGGAGAAGACAATGATTTGAATGATCACCAAAGATCGATGTGGATGATTGGCGACGACGAATCCAATACAGGCGACCCCCTTTTCTACGACACACTCAAGTGTATGCTCGGTTCCTTATATCCAAAAGTGGATGCGGATCAAGGGCGAGGGTGTCGCAAACTACAACAAACCGCCCACAAGTCAAGAGATCGGATCTGCACGATAGAAGGATGCCTCTCGGCTTCAAGCAGCATGTCCTTCATAGTAGACTCTTGCCCAAATCGGATACGGTGTTCTGTTCCTCGAGTTCCAGAACAATATCCTGTGGAATATCGACTGCGCTGTGATGTGTAATGAGTGACGGCGAAGAAACTCGAGGAACGAAAGTGAGGCACTCACCAACAGACCATTACCATTCGAGACGCTCATCATGAAGGTTCATCTCCCCTCCCAGTTCACTCGTCATTTGATGGAAACAGTCGACCGCATCTTTGGTGCGACCTCCTGCATACAGGGCTTCACACAGTCGCTGTCGAATCGTGGTGCCGAGATCGTCGAATTTCCGTCCCGATATCTGTTAGGAACTGAGGAATTTCGATATGTTGCGACATATCCGTTGGAAAGCTAACCAATGAGTCTGCAAAGAGTGGTCGACTCGTGTCATGTCGCATTCGGGCTCGAGCACAATGCTGTCGAACGGTTCCACACTGTGTCCTGTCTTAGTGGGCATAGCATCTGCCATGATCCGGAATTGGAGTGAGAAGATAGATCACCTCGACAACATCAAGTAAGGGGCCACACCCCAGAGGGCAATAAATGAGGTCCCACATAAAAAGTGTCCCATCGCGTCAAGTCCCACGTTGATTGCATTTAAATTTGGACATCCTTCGACGGCATCGACATAAGTACATACTCAGCGATAAAAGACTGCAACATAACGCAATGGCTCCACGCACGTTCTTTACCTATAGAAATGTCTTCTCATTCCAATTCAAAGGAGATAGTGCGTCCAAGCTATCCCAAACGATCATCGGCGGTGATGACGAGGCTTCTTCAAGTTGGTTTCCACCGGTCGGACCAAGCCAACACGCCGTTCAATTTGCACCTAGGGTATTCTCGCTGCAAACAGAGCGTATATGAAATGGCACAATGACAATGCGTAAATACCGTATTTCTCTGATAGCCATAGGGGTCGGGGTTTCCACGCAGCTACGCCTGGTAATGCAAGGTGTGACAACTCTGAATCTGCGGCATGGTACAGGATGACCGAACCGGGTCGGAGCTTGAGCTAAATGGTCGAGAACACAGATGATGCGATTTTGGGCGATCTCGGTGTGCCCATTAGCCCGTGTCAGTGTACGAACAACCGTAAACACAACTCCTCGTAGTCCTCTGTGGAGAGGAATCTTTGCGCACCGGGATCAGTTCATCGGTGCCGAGTATGGAGCCTCAGACGCCATCGTCAAGTGAGATTGAGAGATCGTTGTAGGCAGAACCCGCACGGATTCAGCAAGACTGCGATACCTTCCTGAACGGGTCAAACACGGAGGAGACGAAATAGGCAACGTCTTTGGGCTGGTTCCATTCCTTGATGAGAGGGAAGAGCAGCTGTAGCGTAGAAATTGTCAAGGGAGGGAGAACGGCGATGAGCTGATCTGCAGCAGATATGACATGAGGCAGGGCGACATGCGGATTCGCCCGTCACTGGTAGGGGGAACGCCCCATGAGTCATGTGCTGTAAGTGACTGGCGCCGTTCGCCCGAAATCGACGGACGTTTACATCGATATCTCAGGCTTCGTCTCAGGCGGGCAGTGGGGTTCGCAGAAGAGATCGCGGACAAAAACAAGGCGGCGAGAAGCGCTTCGAGCGGGAAGGGCAAAGTATAGTTCAGAGGGAAACCTCAGGGGCCCAGAATATGTGGCGGTGATAACAAAACATCAACAGCCGGCTAATCAACGATCCCTTCCGCGCACTTTGGGAAAACTGGACAGCGAAGAACCATGACGGTGCATCCCATTCTAGTTCTGGTGCCAGTGCCACGACAAAAACACAGCTGGCTAGGTTCCAGAGGAGTTTACAGCAATCTAGTGGGCGTTTTTTTGGCGCTAACTAACCACGGGGCTTTCCAAGTCGGAGGATCCTGCGCTCAAACAGCGCACTCTGTTTGGCAAGCGATCAAGGAACATGGCATCCCTTTTCATCTCGTTCATTTTAGACGACGAGTCTTCAGAATGGAAGGCGATCCACAATACAACGTCGCTGGGGGCCGTGGTTCGTCCCACCAAGGCACTAGACGGAATATTCTTTCGCCCCACTCTCTCTCGGGTGATCTAATCGTTCGACTGATGTGACTTTTTGTGGTCTCGACCTATCGTACGTTTGCTCTTGCTATGTCCATCTTTGGACGCGCTGGATTTCAATCTATTGCTGACAGAGTAACCCATGCAGTTGATGCACCCTCTTTACGGCGTCCTTCGTTCGCCAAGTTATGTTCCAGTTCCTTTAGGGTTTTGCCGGAGAAGACAATTTGAATGATCATATCAAAGATCGATGTTGATGATCAACCTGCAGCGACTCCAACACACGAGGCAGCCCTCTCTTTTCTCCACCCAAACAATTGCACGACTACTATTACGTGCAAACTCATTAGGGACACGAACATGGACGACAGAGTGAAAAGACAATTCTATAGGTAAAGAGCGTGCGTGGAGCCACTGCGTTATGTTGCAGTGCCGTGGGTCGATGCCGTCGAGGATGACCAAATTTAAATGCAATCAACGTGAGAGTTGAAGCTTGAAGCGATCAGCTCCCACAGGCATGACGCGATGGGACACTTTTTATGTAAGACCTCATTTATTGTCTTCTGGGCCCACTGAGACGGGATCTCGGACAGGATAATATTATAGATATAATATTGAATCCTTCGACAGCATCCAAAAGAGTGTGCCCGTACTAATCAGCAAAGTTGGTCGTAACGTTATCGCTTGCCTACGCTTTCGTAAGCCATTCGATGGCTGTGATTGGAGGACGAGTGGGCGAAAAAGGGAATCAAGGGTCCTTCCCCCATACGGTCACAGAAACGGTGGACATTTGCCTCGGCTAACCTGGTTCCGACTTGCGGATTAGTATTGTCTTGACCAAACAATAGCACCTCGCCCTCTCCCGGAACATATATAAGCATTCCTTCTCTTCTCTGGTCTCCCTACCCGGTCACCCCCAGAGTCGGTTCTACAAACTCATTTCCAAATAGCTGCTATGGCCGCTCCAATTCCTGACCAGGACCTCCCAGTTGTGGCAGAGCGCTTCAGGTTGAGGGCTCGTGATTCCGGGCTTGTCATATTCTCGCAGCTGCTCAACGACACCGTCGGGCATCGTGTTAGTACCGATGCGAACGACGAGATCTTCACGTTGTTCCGTGGCGCGGGCGCACGTGACGGCCAGTATCTCATCAAGAGCTGGCCCAATGGCAGGGTGCTCTTCTCGCGCACTGATGTGGACGTCCGTGTCGGTAACGTGAATGGGGATGCGAACTTCAATGAGAACGAGTAGGCAATTCCCCACAAAATAGCTAGCAATGTGGCTGATTCTCGCACGTAGCTGTGTCTGGTTCGAGTTCGATCGAGACAACAACGACCGGCAGTCCTTCCGCATCCGCAACCAAGCATCCAACAGTGTTCTCTACTCTAATACTAACAAGCATCCTGCGTTCTCCAACTTTGTCGGCCCCAACAACAACGACGAATTGTGGCGTTTCGTCCTCTTGCCCTAAGAGTCCACAGCGGCGTATACAGCGAGAGAACCGTGTGTCCTTATTCTTCACTATCAGGAGATAGAGCTGACAGGCCTTTCCTCACAGTAGCAATCAATTTCAGGAATCAGGAGTGTACGAATTCGGATATCGTTTGTGTACGAGTGAGATCAGTACTTGTGTGTAAATGTATATGTAATTGAGCAAGCGAACGTTGGAAGTGGGCATCACGATTGTTGAGAATTCCCTGAAAAACGAACAACTGACCCCCAAAAGATGCACTACTACTATAGTGGGGATTAGCCTGCTATCTCGTCGTATGGACCAAGTACTGTTTACGCTAGTAACGGGAGGAGGGGCGGAATGTGAGGTTATCGTTGAAGAACGTGGGTCATCCAATAAGAAGCTTCTGAGACATCTACTACTACTTCGCCTTCGCATATATAGGCTCTCCCAGGGTCTCTCGATCTATCCGATCACATCCAGAGTCGACTCCACAAACTCGTTTCTACATAGCTGCTATGTGGACGGCAAGAGCTTTCCCAACATCCCAGCAGGCCGGGGGGTGCGCTTCAGACTCAAGGCTTGCTGTCGCAAGCGTTTAATCCTATACCCGCGGTTGGCGCCCGCGTGAGTCCACGGTCGCACACTACCTCGGCGAAGAGCGCAACGACCAGATCTTCACGTTGGTCCACGGTAGGAACAACCATGCGTCGAATGTAAGCAAACGCTACAACTTACAAGTGTCAATCGTAAGGACTGAGCTCAACAATTTAGCCATGCGAAGTAACGCCCGAGCCATGTAGTACGATTGTGTATGGTCGCAAACGGGAACTGTCAATGGGTTGAGTCTTTCGTTCTTCCTTGATCTCGGGGCCTTTGTTGCCTTACAGTAACTTGAACACCGCCCGCTCGAGTGCTGTGGTATATACACATAAGAGTCGGATGATAAGACAGACTAATGTCATAAAGCGATCAACGGAACAAACAAGGAGCTACTCAATAATTTTAATGACAAGATCGTCGTCTGATGGAATGTGTATCTGATGTCCTACTACCTCTCACTAATCCTCTGGTTTCTTGCTTTGGGTCGTGCTGGCTGTAAGGCTTAGGCTCTTGTGAATGAACGGCAGGATACCACCCCCTGTGACCGTGCACCAGTCCGTGGGTCTCTGTTGCAATACCTGTGATAACCACCATCTCTCTATTTTGCATGAAAAACGGTCATCATGTCCTCCTTGAATTCACCGTGTCCATTGTGTTGCAACACGCGTGAGATATTGCAATTCGCAGAATCTTGCAATATAGGATTCCCTCAGCCGTGCGTGCTTGCAAGATCATCCTCCCCTCTACCGTGTTCATTGTGTTGCAACACGCGTGAGATATTGCAATCCCCTCAACCGTGTTCAATGTTCATTGTGTTGCAACACATGTAAGCACCATGACTTGCAAGACCCACCTGGCGCATTGCAACACTACCACAGAGAGATGTCTTGCAAAATCCTACTTGCAAGTTATATCCCTGTTGCAACACGGAAGTTTGGAACTGTGTTTTGCAAGACCGTTTGACACCATCACGCACCTATTTGCCCTCGCTAAGGCTTCTCTGAATACGATCCTGTACGTGCTCCGACTCGATCTTTTGTGTCTGGCCGGCCATTATAAGAGCAATATAGTGATTTGTCTTGAACATACGATGGTACATGTACAGTACGACGAGTATGAAACCATCACACCTCCAGTCTCAAGAAGTTTCCAATTGCGACACCTTGCGGCGTTTTGCCTTGATACGATCTGTAGCTAGGGTCTCCCTCGACACCAATGAGGTATTTTGTTGCCATCCATTAAGGGGTCCCAGTCTGGCCATCATTGCTCTGCTCTTCAAGCCGACCTTCGAGGGCTGTTCATGGATTGTTTCAAAGAGTACGTTCTTCCGACTAACACACTACTCACCACTAGTCTCGGACCGGGAACGATTGCGTCTGTTTCTCCAGCTGCTTGCAGAGCACTTTTGGCCGGCATAGGCAAAATTTGAGGTTGGTCAGTCGACCGTTTTCTCTTCATCTCGGTTCCAATACCCTAATGATACTTTATTCAAATGGATTTGTAACATAGCACAGATTAGTCCTTACCAACAGCCTGGGGACCAGAGTGCCCTCTTTGAAGTCGAGATCTTCTATCGACTCGCGTTTGATACCATTGGCTGGAATGCCGAGGGTTCCTGAGTTGTCCACGGTCGAGTAGTTGTGGGGCCTAGGTGCCACATTCACTCGGAACGTCTTTGAGGAAGTCAGCAAGTCAGTGACGAAGCGGTGAGATGTTATCAGGGTTGCCTACCACAGGAGCGTCATCGTAGTTGCACATAATTGACACTGAGTGAAGACAGACACCCCACGGGACAAAGACTTCAATGATGTGCTCGCCGTCATTATTTCTGGAAGACATAGCGGAAAATGTGAGGGGGTTATTTTTCAGTGGGTGGAGGGACTTTTGCCTGCCGCTGACTATACTTAAAGTCTGCTCATGCAAGATTCCAAGATTTGAGGTCAAGGATTACCATTCTCGAGTCTATAGCAACCACAGGAAGGCGATCTGGAGATCGGCATTTGACTTCTGTATGATCAAGGCAATATGCAACCCAATATATATATTGTATTGTTACCAGTATCTTGTATCAAGAAATCTAACCCAATGTGACGCCAGACATGGCATCGCCCTCATCGCCATCAGCAATCTCAATGTACCTCTGCACATTTCGCCAGATGTGGATGAAATGTTTTTCTAAGTCCACCCTCAGCGCTGCCTGTCGTTGAGCGTATGCTTTCAACCCCTCTTCAAAGGCAGCGTCGTCTGTTACGATGAGGTTCTGCTTGTTTAGCCACCACCTCGACTGCCAACGGAGGAACTCCAGGACCCGCCGTTGTTCCTCCATCAATAACTTAACTTCCTCTGTCCATCGGCTTGCTCGTGCACGAGCCTTGCACCACTCAATGCGGATGGCTAAGAGAGATCTAGTAGTCAGACATCGAAGTTGATACTAACCATGCTAACTTGCCATCCAGGAGTTCCTCGTCTGTATCGCCTTCACCATAACCGCAGACCAACCAGATCCAGGAAAGTCACCTCCGACCTTCACTGGACCTGTCGTTGTCTGTCATGGATCGGATATCTTCATCTTTCAGAGGCCGCAGCTTATTTGTCCAGCCGACTTTCCTGAGCAACACAGATAGCACCAATAGTGCGCTATGTGCCCCACGGTACTTTTCAGCACTGGCATCAATTTTTTCATCAACAGTCCTGAGAGAATTGCGGGTGCGAGTATTAGCACCCTGACCCCGTAAAAACCTATCCTTAAAACGTAGCATGTATGAGCGTGACCGTAGCGCCTGGCGTAGTTCATTGAGCGCATCGTGAGCTTGCCCAATACGTAGTTTCCACTCTATTTCTTCAAGCTTTGCATCACATGGAACTCGGTGGGACAGGGCGGATGGCAACCAAAGGCAAACATCTTGTGGTTTGGGAACAATGTCGTTTGCGAGGGCTGCCTGCGCCCGAAGAGAAGCCACCCCAGGGATGTACAAGGTCTGAACAGTAGTCCAAGCCTCGATGCGTCTCATGAGCGCGTTTACACGCAGTTGAAGCTTCGCCTTCTGTTGGTCTGTTGCATGCAAACTGAGGTGCTGTGTCTCAACGCGAAGACGCCGCCTCCGTCAAATCAGTACAAACGCTGCGCCAAACTAAATTACTCACTGCTGTTCCTCTAGTTCGATACCAGTGCTGATGAGGATGCTCGGGGAGATATCGGCATGTACTGGTGGGATGAGCGTCTTATTAGCCTCCTTGGCTTCATCATTGGCAAGTTGCAAACGAATGCTCGCTTGCGTGACAGCTGAAAACAAATCTTGGAATCGATAGACACGTAGTACAAAAAGAGAGAAACAAACATTCAGACTTGATTTCAAAGGGGTTTGGTTTGGACATGTCGTTCTCCCATTCGTCTATCCACTTTTTCCACTGGGCGAGCTGGGTTGCATAGCGGGCAGATAGAGAGCTTTCGAATTCGTGTAGGTCATCTTGATGTTCATTTCGCTCGGCGACGGCTTCTATTACTTTGCGGAGAAGAGATTCACCTGTACATACGTGTTTGATTTTCCTGAGAGTCTGAAAACAAGAGTCATCAAATACACTCACCGAAACCAATGAATTTCTTCCAGTTGCTGTCGCCTATAATATCGTCCAGTGTATCCCGTCGATGCCCAGGTCCCATCTCCTTCATACTTGATGCGACTGTGTTGAGATTCGCCCAACCGCGCTCCGGTGCCTCGCCATCTGTCCGCCCTACACCCTTGATGAAGTTGAATGAAAACTTCCACTGGCACTCGGCGATATGGGCAGGGAGGTGAAATTTCGGCACGAAGAAGGTGACTTTTTTCTCTACACGAGGGAGGCGCATGGTGACGGGGAGTGTTTCCATCCTAACCCACAGGTTGCGATGCCATTGGCAGGCGATGTCATAAGACACGTTGATGACTTTGAGAGGGGTGTCCTTCACGGCGGAGAAAAACAAGTAGTCCATGTTAGCGTATCTAACAGATCAAAGTGAGCAATGATCATGCAAGGCGACAGCGCGAAGCATACCTTTCACCCTTTTGGAGATCTCCTACCCCTCCTGGGAGCTTCATACCATGTCGTGCGCAATCGATTGTGCCACTTCCCGTGGCAGTGAGTCCTTCCGAAGATTTTGTATCTGCTGCATTCACGGCGTCATGACTGACACACGTGCTTCTCTGCGAGGCATGTTTAAGACGCGTTGTGATATGTTAAGGTTAATCACTTACCTCTTGACGGGTTTTGGCTTGACTGCCGAGATAGTCCTTGTATGGCCGTTCTTCAACAAAATATGACCAGCCTTGACTTAGGCTAGGATCTACGGCCTCGTTTGACACGGCCTTGCGCTTCAAACGGAAGTTGGCATCGATTGCAACAAAGAGACCATATAGCCACCTGTGGACTATGAATGAGATAACAGGTTAGAGGCAAGAATGGGCTTACGCGTTATCTTCTCGTGTCTTGTCCCAGTCGTCGGGCAAATTCATTCCCGGTTGTGGACATGCGGGACACAGAATGGCACATTCACCCATTTTGGTCTTATCCACCCCAGAGGGATCATGGCCTCGTCCTGATCTCTTGAGCATTTTCAAGTGACGCCACTCACGGACCATACGCATGAACTGTTCGTAATGGGCCTAAAAAGGAAAAAATTCAGATCGTGTTCGACACTTACAAGACATTCATACCTTTGAAGGTGACAGCCCAGCATTGTTGTTGCGACGAGCAACAGCATTGTAATAATGGTATATGGATACCTTCGACTCAAAAGAGAGCAGATGGAACTCTTCGAGAACGCTGAACGTTGCTGCTGTTTTTGGTTTATCCATAGTTGCAGGGAATAAGCGGTATCGGAGTAGCTGCCGGAGATGAGAATCTGCAGTTTCGCAACCACAGAACCGTAGCGCCATGGAGTGAATACCATTGCTGTTGATGATCGTGAAATCGTCCGCATATGGAGCTTTCGGTAAGTAGCATTGTTCCCCAGGGCAATGCCCCAGCTGAATCACTAGTCCAAGCTCTTTCAGCGTTTGTCGAACCCAATATGAGCCGGTCCATTCCTGGGCTAAGCTGTTAAATCATTACAAATATACAAGGGAAATAAAACTCACTCTGAGCATGTGTAGTGGAAGGGCTTGATGACGTGACACAATACATTGCTGACAGTATGTCGCCATTCCCAAGCAATCATGACACCGGTAGCTTGCAGGTGAAGTCTTGCACCCGGAACATGTCGTCGTTCCACATCGCCCTTCTAAGCGGATGAGCTCGCGAAGGAATTCCTCACGATCCTCCTGTAGCCATACGAGAAGGGGGAAATCCTACCAAGAAACTATGAGGCTGTGAAACAAAGGACATGAGAACATACCAACAGATGATGTGCGCTCCCTAGGAGCATCATCGAGGTTGGATAGGTTCACCTCGTCTGGCAAGTTATCTACGGGTTCAGGAATAGCAACCTCATCAAAATAAAGGGGAGCTGGGCCAGAAAGGGTCGACTGTTGAATTATCTTGCGACGCTTGGGTGCGGAATAGGTTTTCTTAGCTATGCTCAAGCAACCAGAAGAATCTGAGCGTATCTTCAGATGACGGCCGGCTGGATTTTCACTACTACATCCCTGCTTTCTGTGGACCTTGAATCCTTTGATACGCTGGAACTGTAATTGGTCGACTGTAACTCCAGGACAACCATTAGTCATCCGCTGGGACAGCGCTAGTGA
>JBBPMW010000792.1:0-14115 GCA_038090535.1 Tylopilus alboater | reverse complement strand
GAGTTGGTAGATGAGGGGGGATAGTACCTGTGAAATTTCAAAGGGACCCAGTCATTTAGGGGCAAATTTCCAAGATGGGTAGTAAAGGCAAAGGTTAGTGGCTTCTAACCAAACCTTATCTCCTACCTTCCAAGGATGGAAGGGTCTTGTGATTCTTTCGGACATTAATTGCCTCACCATTCCATGAGCAGCAAGGGCTTCATTTCAGGCTTCTTCTAGGGGGTGGGAGATGAGTGGGATGAGTGATAACCTTATTTTGCTGGCATATGGCACAGCCAGCAATGAACTTGTTGATGAAGGTGATGAGACCAGACCACCAGAAATCTCGTTCCAGGGAGGAGTGAGGAAAGAGGGGAGAGCTGTCCTGCAGACTTTGGATGGCTTTGAAAACAAGGGGGTCAGAGGATTAGGAGGATGAGCAAGGGAGAGGTCAGGGGCATTGATCACCACTGGTTCTGGGCAAATAGCTGTGTTGGCATTGTCAGCAGTGGTGTCAGCATGATCTTCTCATGAGAGAGCGTTGGCAGGAGCCATCTTGGATCCTGGGATGACCTGCCATTGAATATCAAAGTCTTGTAAGGAGACAATCCGGCCTGTCAATGAGATTATAGGAGAGGTTTTTGTGGTCAGTGATGACAGTGATGGGGCATGAGGTGCCTTGGAGGTATTGTTGCCATTCAGCTTCCTGTCATAAATGTTGTAGTTATGTTCTGCAGAGGAGAAGGTATGAGAGAAGTAGGTGCAGGGATGGAGGTTGCTATTGGTGTCTGATTGAAGGAGTACTGATCCAGCTACTAGGAGAGATGTGTCAGTGATGATGGAGAAGGGCTTAGAGATGTTGGGGATTTGGAGAACAGGAGCAGATGACAGGTTCTGGGATGGGTTGGGGGTCTTCTGGGTGCAGGGGTGACTACTAGAGTTCCTGATGGGATTGAAGGTCCAGGATGTGCTGGGGGGTTATAGGATGCAAGCTGTTGTCTGAAGGCGACAAGGGAGGCTACTTCAGAGAGAAGAGTTTTGTTGTTGTCATTGTCAAAGGGATCAGTGGGTTCAGCAGGAGATTCATCACTGCTAGAGTCATTGGAAGTACAATAGTTTTCTCCTGGGGTTCTGTGGGATGAAATGTCAATGGGTGGTGGTCCTGCTCCTGGATAGGAGGGACAGAGGGAGATTCTTGATCTTTTGTTATGCAAGACATATTTCTACATCAAGTCACTAACTTGCTGTCTCAAGGAAGATACTCATGAAGAGACACTGCATCCTTGATAGGCACAAAGCAGATTACATGTGAGTAATGCATCGCTTTACATCTTACCAACTCTTGCTGCTTGCACCTCATGTAGCCTCAACTGGTCTTGACATCTTCATACATTTTCCATGAGGTATAAAGCAAACATGATGGATCCTAATTTCCTGTCTCATTGCTCCTTCATACATCCATGGCATGGAATGCGAGAACCCAGGCTGCTCCTGATCCTGCCCCCATATCCCCTACTCCCAGATGAGGAAATTGTGCTAGGAAATTGTGCTAAATGGGCCACTGTGAGAGTGTCAATGGCACATGCAGCCACTCATGCTGCTCCACATCCCTATGCTGCTGCATGTATCTCAACCATTGAAGAGGCAGAAGGTGAACAGATCAACATTGACCAAGAGCTGAGCTCCAGGTCAGAAACAAGTGATGCTCATGAGAACCCCCAAGCTTGGCCATGCCCTTCTGCCAAGTTGAATGCAGCACCTTCATGATCTAGAGTACATGATCCATTTATTGACCCTTCCGAACCCAGTCCATGAAAACAGCAACCACTGCTGACATCCAGTATTTCTTCAAATTAACCAAGAAGGCATCTACTTGCAAAAACTGCAGGTATTTACTCTTCTCTATTTATGAAGATTCACACTGAGCTAACACACTTTTAGGGGGATCTTCACAATGCTGACCCAGTTGCATGGGGACAGAAGTTTGCCATGCGGTGTAGATACATCTATGCAGCCATGTCTGGTACATCCACCCTTTGCAGACACCTTGACTGCTGGCATCTCCACGAATACCTGAAATTAATGGAAGCATGTGACTGGCCAATTTGGCTTGAGAGTATCAAAAAGTACATGTTGCTTGGCTATGCACTTGCAGAACTGCAACAAGCAGTAGCAGACAGAGAGTGGCATGCTCAAGAGTCTTCGTATGCGAACACCAGCAGCTGGCCAGAGACACTCAAGAATTCCTGATGAGTGAGACTCTTGGCCCACTCTTTCAAAGGAGGAGTTCCATACACATCTCATTGCTTTCATTGTGGCAGACAACCAGGTACATTGTTCTGATATTATTCTGCAATTTCTGACATCTCATATTTCATATAGTCTATCAATGTCATTGAATGTAAAGAATTCCGAGCACTTCTTTTGTGCCTTTGGGAGAACCTCTGCAACTCCAACATTCCTCATTGAACAAGCATCCACAACAAGATCATAGAAGCATGGAAGCAATACATCATAGATCTCAGGAGGGAATTATTAGTGCTAAGTATGGATGCCATTTTTGTATTCTCATCCCACTGGTCTGTGTCTTCTAGAATGCAGTTGGATGAATATCGTTTACAGCCAACACTTGGTCTGCAGGTAATATGGCAGGCTTCCTTGCTGTTACAGGTTACTGGATCGCTGAGGATTCACAAGGCCATTTGGTGTTAAGGTCCATGCTGATTGGCTTTATAAGGCTAAAGGGGAGTCACAATGGAAGCTTGTTGGCCCACTGCAAAGAGTGTACTACACAAGGCTTTGACAACCAGGTATGCTATGATCTCTCCATTGCAGGTGCTGTGCTAATATGCCTTGCAGGATGGTGAGGACAGCATTGATGCCATTGGCAGCTGGTCTCTTCCATCCCAATGACATGTGCCTTCTGCAAGATCGCCATCACACACACACCCACATCATGTGCTCAGGGCATGCCTTCCCCTCAATGTCACATGAAGATCAGAACCAGAACCAGCCAACAGCTCTGTGCATATTGCCTTTCTTTCGTTCATACATGGGGACTGATTGCAAGGGCATTGTGGAGATGACAGGTCAACTGCCAAGATGACCAGGCTTGCAATCATCCAGGAACACAAAGAGGACAAGCATGTCCATTGGGTGGTGCTTCAGTGCTTGGAATGCGATCTGCTGAACGGGATAAGGATCTTAGCAGACAACGAAATAATGTATAGTTTGTACTTGTTTCTTCAAAAGAAGCTAACAATATGTTTTTAGATAGAGAGCACCTGGACGAAGGGGATAGCAGATATAATTGTAAAAATGGCCATATTGCTGCTGATGCATTGGATGGTATCTTGTCAACAGTAACCAGTCCAAACCAGTTCCAAACCAGTTCGGACCACTAAGTAGTTTTATATAGTCATAAACTTTGACCAAACCAAGTGAAACTGAAACCATGGCTTACATGTGGTCTAGTTTGCTTATGTAAATAAACCAAGCTGTGCCAAGACTGAGTGAAACTGAAACTGGTCTGTGGTTAACCAAACTGTGGCAATACTAATCCAGCTAGCATCTTCATTCCGACTTGTTTTGAGTTGTAGCATGTGCTGCTCATTATGCCATCCATCTGGCCTTGTCTACCACCTCTCTGGACACCATCTGCATCGATCCAGCGCATCCAACAGCCCTCAACAGCTCCCAACTCGACCTGGTCACCTAATGGCCCTTTAGGCCCTCTATCTTCAGACAATGTGCTCGTTTCGATGAAGCACATGCTCCCAATGGTCCTGGGATGTTCCCCATCATATCCACCATCATCAACAACCTTTTTTGTCAGTCCTGATTGGCCTCAATGGCTCCTGACTTGACCTGATCATCCAAATGGCCTTTTGGGCTGGTACCTCGACATAGTGTGCTTGTTTCGACATGGTGCGCATTCCTGACACTCCTGGGACATTCCCCATCGCATCCAGCACCCTCGACAATTGTTTGGCGGTCCCAATCAGCTCCAACAACTCTTAATTCAGCCAACTCGCCCAAATCCCCTCTTGGAGCTTTGGCTCAACAGGGCACATTCGTTTCGATGATGTGCTTGTTTGTATTACCTATGGAGCATTCCTGGACACTGTTGGGTGGCTCATCAGGTCTTTGCAGTTGATATTCATCATCGCTGTCATTGCCTGCAGCCTCTGCATGCCCACTCAACTCCCTCAACTCGGCTGCCTCAACCCTCGACTCACCTCCTCACCCTCTTGTGCCTGCTAGCTGGTTGGGCAGCTCTGTGGATGTGTCAGGATGATGCTTGTCATCACCCAGTGTGTCCACAGGGTCTTCTGACAGTTGTTCTGGGTCTGTTGTACTGCTGGGGTCTGGGTGGTCATGCAATGTGCTTCATCATCCTGTAAGGCATTTTTTATCATTGTTTAGATGCTCATCAGTATGGAAAGCCAGATGGGCTTGAATTGATTTGCACTGACTTCTTTCAAATTTGTGCTGGATTTCTGCTGCTAGTATACCAAATATAGAAGCATGTTGGGCATCGACTCAGGCCTGGCATCAAACATTGTGCTCACAAATACAGGGGCCAATGTGGGAGCCAGACATCACCTATGGGGAAGAGGTTGTAGCAGCGAAACAGACACATTGGGAGCATTGAAATGAAAGAACCTATGAAATGTGTTAGAATGCATCTGGGAACAGTTGGAGTGAAGGGATATCACAAGAAAGCTCAACTAGGAGGCCTCCAGATGATCCAGATGACCTGGCAGTGTCCATATCTACCAGGAAGGCCACAGAGATAATTGCAATGCCAGGAATGTTGGAATAGATGCATTGTGTTGAGATAGAGAGGCACAGGAGGTTATCTGGACCTGTAAGAGGAGTTGGAAGCCATCAAGGTTGATTGTGGCTGCCAAAGGATATCAATAATGGCAAACAGTATCAGATACATTTCAGAAGTGAGATAAATAAGCAAGAGTCGAAAGCCACCAAGAATGATTGGAGCCACAGAAATGATGGTGCCAGTATCAAATTTGATTGAATTTGATGGGAAACAGATGACATATCAAGTGTCACATGCCACAAGTGGAAACAACTTGAGATGAGGCACTAGCTGCAGAGAAGGCACAGCAGCATGAGTGGGCAAGTGTCCATATGAGAAGGAATGTACCTAGTATGTAAACATGCCCTGCAAGCCTAAGTGTTAATATGTTGGCAACTGGCAGGTCAAGACAATCACATTGAGGACATCAAGCTCCTGACACATCACATTTGGAAAGATGAATATCATGACAGCTCAAGGTGGAGCAATCCAAAGCTAGCAGTGCAAACAACAGTACAACTTGGGTAAATTTGATCTTGTTATGGTCTCCTCAAACCTTGGAGATGTTCAAGTTCAGTGCATGAAGCATTTGGTTGATTTTGGCCTGGGGCAGCACCATATGTCAAGAGATGTTAGAAGTTTGACATCACAAACAACATTCAGTTAGGAGGTACATATGCTCCCACACTTCCTGGCATTATCCAGCTGGACTCTTCCTGCAAGACACAAATATTCCTATAGCTTTACTGCATTATCCCTTTTCCCTTACCGTTTTCATCAAATGGTCTCTCACAGCATTGCAATGTTGGAACTGGAGGGTTCCTCTTTGAATATTAATATACATGCATTCAAATAGAAATGAGATTTTACTTCTAACTCTAACTCTAATGTTTTTTTTCATATGGCCTCTCCATAGCATATTATTCAATTCATTAATGTATTTGTTCTGCAATGTAACAGTCACACATTATAACTCATCTTAAAGTGGCTGACTCACTCTGTTTCTGCTATGTCTCAGCTGCAGCCTTCAATCAGTTATGGGAACTTCCAAATAAGGTCATAACCAAATCTTAACCATCTAAAACCAGTTATTCCTGTGAGAATTATGCTTTGCACCCCCTGTAGCTGGTTGTAATTGGTTATGGATTTTTCCAAATTGGCTGTAACCTTAACCTTAATTGATTGTAACTGCAAATCAGTTATAATCAGTTACAGTCCAGTTAGGTTACAGTTATTTTGCAGTTATGCCACTGGACTTCAAAACTCTAATCAGCACCATTTCTATCAGCCTCAAGACATTCCTCAGCAGCTGTAGAGGTTATCCAGTGCAGCCATTTTGCTGCCTGGATTCTCTAGCTTGTCTCAAGCTACTCTAGGTACAACCTCTTATTTGGAGTGATTTGCTTGTGTTCTACTAATAACATATTTGGCAGCTTCTTCAGCCTCATCATAGTGTCCTCATTGTGCCCTGACACTTTGCCAACCACTGCCAACTGGTACTACTAGTATTCCACTGCCCTCATTTATATATATCCAAAAGAATATTCCCAATGACTGCAGTCCCATCTCCACAGCCATTGCTCTCTCTTGCCACTAGAGCTCCTACATTTGCTGCCACACTTTATATACACAACCAAGGTACATATGTACAGTCCAAGACAGCAATGCTGGCATGAATCAATGTTTACAAGATTATGACAATATGACTATGTACTTCATATCACTACAAAAGATTATAGCTGCAAGTGCATGCATACCACACTGCCTGCAGGCTCTCCTGAGCTTGCCATGGATCTGTCTCACCTGCTTTTCACAATCAAATAGAAGGACACCTGTTCTTGTTTCAAATACACAACATTCTTCAGTAATGGAAATAAACCAGCCTGGAGGAGGAATTATATATATCCTAGTGCAGGACCTGTAGTAATACATGGTGCAATCCACTGTGTTGTGTGTGAAAGTAAATAGTTGTCTAGTGGATATCATGCTGGTGCTCACATACAATGTAAATGACTGGCTTGCTTGTCACCATTGGAGTCATGTTGAAGCTTGACATTATTAATATTAATCAACAACCAAGTGAAAACCTGGAATGGGATTGAGGGTTCAGTGACAAGCTTCTTGTTGAAAGATGGAATATTGTGATGAGCTGTCAATGAAATTAGCATTGAAAGTGCAGAAAATCAACAATAAGCTCACATATGATGCACCAGAGGTCAGTTAACACAATGTGATTACTGTTGGTGATTTTCAACTTGGCCAAATAGCTTAATAGGCTTACAACTGTAATTAGTATATAACAATGATGATAGCCAGACTATAGAACCAGCTAACATAAATCCATGTTTCCTGGTAGGTTTGTCAGTAAATACAGATGATTTGAGACAACAACATACTTTTGATGCAAGGTGACACAATACAAAGAATTTGAAGATTGTTGCATACCAATAGAACAGTGAATAGATTGTGCCATCCAGTTGGATGGTGATATCATGGATTGGATGGATCACAACACTAAATTCATTAGCAGTTAGCAAGAGAGATGGAAGAAGAAACCTACATTGTGCCAGCAGAATATTTGATATTGACTGGTTCATTTCCATTATCCTTATAATTATAGCAATCTGAAAGAATAATGACTTGAAAAAGCAAGTGCAGTGCAACAATTTGACTTATATTGAATCCAATCACATATTTGAAATGAGGTAATGTTCTTTAGGAAGAATGTACCAATGCCATAGAGATGGTGCTTGCACACCAGACAGATATATTTTTAAAGAGCTGGGATGAAGTCAGCATGGTAGGAAATAGTGGAAATCAACAGATTTGGGAGACATGAGAAAAAGTTGGATATGAGAAGTCAATAACATGTGGATGATGACACTGTGATGTGGCATACCATCATGTGGGCATAACTGTCTAGGACTGCCATGTGTGGATGGTGCTAGTTGCTGCTCATCATAAATGGCAACTTTCTAAGAATAGCAATCAATTTGTTGAACTTGTTGTCAGGTGATCCCAGAAGACTACAGTGACTCCAAAAACCCTTCTTCTTAAGGTCTGCCCATACAATGCATTATGGTGGCTGTCCTAGATGGCCATGTATGGCATGTGCAACTTTCATATGTCCAAATGAGGCATTGTTGATGGCAACACTTATTATGTGTTGCTATGTCCTGAAGTTTGCAAAGTCATTTAGTGCCAAAGTATTAGTTATTCTACCACAGTTATGAAGGCAAAAGTGATGTAACACAAATGATGACATGTTAATCCTTATGATTTAGTCACACTATATTGCATTCACCATGTACTTGTAGTAAATGCTAACAATACTTTACAAATTTGATGGATAAGAGAGATATGCATAGATAAAATGATATAATGCATTTGGTTAACTATACTTATGAAATATGTTCCACTAGAGAGTCACATTGCTAGCAAAAGGCATATGGTTAGTATTAGAAAAAACTAGTCATATGTTTGAATATAACAGAGACACTGATTAGCTGTCCAGGATGACCATAAGCCAAGCTGCAAAACACAGAACAACCACCCATTTAGTTGACATATCTTTTGCTATGTAGTATAGCATGAAGGAGGCTGTCCCATTGTAGGATGTATGGTGTACCATATGCATTTATAGTAACTTGCTGCATTGACATATGTCTTTGTTACATGACCCATATGCATTACATATAAATATATTCATTAGGTAGTCTACCTCACACATATAATATGTTGTGTTTGCTATCCAGGTGTAGGTAACCACTGGTGCCTGAGGAGTCAAATGTTCCCACTGTTTTGCCCAATAGGCCACTATAGAAAAGCTATCCATTGGTTGTATGAATTTATTTACATATGTTGAAATTTACCAGATTGGGCCCTAATGTTCCCAATGCCCTTAATTCACCCTCACATGCACCTTGTAAATGATGTTCAACTGGTGGAATTTGATGTTCCATGGTAGAAAAAAGATATCCTGACCATCAATTTTTCTATTACAAGCACAAGAAATATGCTCCAAACACTCATGAGATCACAATGCCTTTTAAGTCCATGCATACGGATCCTTCCTTCTCTTCCTCCCTAAGTAACTTTCTCTGAGCATCTTCTAATTGCTGTTCTATCTCCTTCAATATTTTTTGCCTGACAACATTAATAAATTGCTGTTACTCAGGCACAGTGAATCTACCAAACTCCTGCCGATCTTGGTC
This sequence comes from Tylopilus alboater, assembly GCA_038090535.1. Lineage (NCBI taxonomy): Eukaryota > Fungi > Basidiomycota > Agaricomycetes > Boletales > Boletaceae > Tylopilus > Tylopilus alboater. The sequence goes on along the minus strand of JBBPMW010000792.1, from coordinate 5,103 downwards.
AGAAGAAGGTCTTTTCTGCCTATTGGAAGTAGATGCTTGATGCTGTTGTTGATCTGGAACGGTGAGTCTACTGGGCTGGCCAGATTTGAATGTTTTGAATGAGGGCATTATTGATTACAGAAACTTAGTGGACAATTATTTGGCCTGATGTTGTTAACACAAAGTGTCCTTCTCTGTCCATGGCTATTAGTCCCCCTAGCATTCATAGGAGCATTATGGAGGCAGTTCATGGTCAGCAATGCCAATGATTTCCCTAACTTCTTGAATGCCCATCCTAAATGCTGCCACAATGGCTGGTTCTGATATTGCTTTATGGAAAAGGAGGTGGAAGGTGAGATTTTCATCAGTGACAATGTCACAAACAAAATAGAATCTTGCATTGTACATGAGTGGAATGACAGTATTAGGATTGTCTTCAAGGATCCAGCTCAGCATCAGATTCATCATAATTTGCAGGAACATGCTGGCAAGCTTCTTTTGCAAGCTTGATATAGCAATTTTCAGGACAATAATGGAGGCCACTGAGAATCCAGATTGCCATTGCACCCAAGCCAATGGCATAGTCAGACTTCTTGTCTCTGACTATGGAATGGTAGAGATTTTTGATTATCATGTGAATGGCTGCAAGACAATACTATTTGAAATATCTGTAAAAACAAAGGGGTGAGAAATAATTGAAGGAAAAATGGATGAAAAAGGCACTACCACTAGTATTTTGCAGGAATTGCAACTAAACAATTATCCATGATTTCCCCAGGAAATTCAATAAAAAAAGTGAGTGCCTTTGAGTGCTGTACTCTGATTTCCATTTGGGCAGTGCCTTCTTGAGTATGATGATGTTGCTGATTATCTGCAGTACAATCAAAGATGACCATGCTTATGATATAATGGTCTCTATTTTGTTTAGGAGCCTTTGCTCAATATAGATTTTGGATCTAATGGTATGAGAAGACCAGTGTAAAGCTGATATGGCTTTCTCAGTGGTGTAGACCTGGATATAGAAGATAAGGTCATTTTTTCCTCTTAGATCTGGAGTGCAATGAAATTCAGTAAAATTATTGAGATGCATTATGTATATTGTCAATTTCTGCTATCTTGTCTATAAGAAAATGTATTTGATTGATCTGGAGGAATGGAAGATAATGGGAGAGAAAAGTGTAATGGCCTGCATTACTTACTCCAAGTGACAATATAGCCTAGAGCACTGAATTCAAGACCAATGTCAATCATTGTGATTGATCTATTTGATCCATGGTAAAGATATCAGTGATGGTTTCTAGAGCAGCTTCCTTGTTGATTTTGCTGAATGTCTAAGTTCAGCAAATCTGTCTTTGGAATATGCTATATTAAACCAGAACAGCAATCCTGCTGGAATGTCAAAGGAGCCTTTATGTATCCTGCCCAACTGATCATAGTAGAGAGTCAGGGCAGAAGCATAGCTAGCTGACCAAGCTGTATACATATTGGACAAGAACCTCTGAATGAGTGGTTGAAGACATTGATTGTAAATCAATTTCAAGTTCTGAGAAGAATATGGTGCTGGTATCATAAAGACCACACATCACTAATCAAGGAGTTGTAGTTGTGGGTAAAACTAAAGTGTTGCAGTTCTGGTAGATCATCCAATGCACTGAAAATGATAGCATTGCCTTGGGTCATTATCATCTGTGCATATATACAACCAGCCAATTTGAAGCAATAAAAGAGTTTGGCAGCATGCATTTTCTCCTCATCAGTTTGGATATCCTGGAGATTAGTGTACAACTCTTTGGTCTTGTTACAAAACTTGATGGAGCTAAGCTGCAAAGCATCAAGTTCTCACTCACCTGGATAGCTACATCCAGGCATTTTGTCTAACTCAGGTAAGGCATTGTTGTAATGGGGAGCATTATATGAATTATGGATGATGATTGTGTTGTATGAGATTTAGATGGTGTTGAGAGTTAAGGCAGTGAATGAGAGGATAAGGGGAAAAAAGCTTTGCAGGATGAAAGATAGCATATGTTTAAGCTTTACAGTGGGAAGTATGTATCTTGAAGACAAAAAGATTACCTTGTCTGTCTGTCAAAAAGCATTTTCACTAAAGGGCACCCTGGGGTTAAATGGAGCATAGGCTTTACAAAGCTTGATATTGGCAACAAGCATTCAGTTTCACCATTGTAAACATATGTACATTAATGATGGCTACATTGGATGATGGGAATGCCAAGATAATGATGTGATTGCATTCTGAGTACTTCTACCAGGTTGTCTGATTTATGGTCAGCATTCAGAATCACTGTCTGAACTGAATGTCCATGATTAATGGTTGACAACATCTTGCTTGAGATAATGCTTCACAGTTTTTATGAGGACATCTAATTTGATGGTCTTCTCTATGTGCCAATGTCCCATGATGTGTCTTGCAAAGCAATACTTAGTACTCTTCAGATTGAGGTGAAGGTAAAACATTAATCTTCAGAATTTAATGTAAAAATGCTGCTGTAAAAGAATATGTCAGGATAAATGAAGAAGTTAAAAGGTTTGAGGCATCAGCTATAAAGAGTGCTGGTAGCTACAGGATTGGAAAAGAAGTCATCCAATAGTGCATTATGCAGCCATCCAAGATAGCCATACATGAATTTTTTTTTTTTTTTGAAGCTGATCCATTTCCAAGTTGTATATTCAAAGTTTCATGATATGCTCCATGTCTGAATGCATCTTGAAAAGCTTCTTCTTGTGTTGCAAAATATTGCCTCATTGTGGCCATGAGCTCTTCAACAAGGATGGGTGATTCTAACTCAGGTGCATTTTTATTGTGAAATCTGGTAAAGACACCTCTGATGAACAATCTTGCATGCATATTGCTTTCAAATCTAGATGGTTAGCCTTGTTGATTCATTGGCATATGTCTGTATACTCATTGTATGAGGTTTGGCAACTCCATTCATTGGCCTATAATGAATAGGTCCACAGTGTATACAATATGTGCATCAATGTAAAAGATATATAATGACAATCTACCTAAGGGCATTTGGTAACTGGTGTTGCCATCATTGCCATGAGAGCATTTGCCTGACCTTTGAGTATATAGAATATCATATGCATCAAATTATGTCTATATCACTTATTGAATGCCTTGCACATGGTAGAAGACCAGCACCACATGAATAGATAGGAACATATGGTGGACTGCATGATAACGAAAAAGTGCACACAAGTATCTGAAAAGGCTCACATGCCTGGCTGGCCTGTGGGAGCATCTGCTGACTATAGTTGAGATAAGAAGTCTCCTTACTTTCCACCCACCTTCATCCATCCATCCATCATCCCATCCAGGGTCATGCCATCACTTTTGCTGCTGCTGCTGCCCTTTTGGCCCTCATTTTCTCAAGTACACCACTGCTTTGCTGCTCTTAAAGCCTCTTCCCCTCTTCCTGCTGCTTTGCTGCCCCTTTTCCCTCTCCTCTTCCTCAAGACCAACTGCAACTGCTGCCACTATGGCATTTTTTGGCCAACTTCCCTGGTGTAGTTGGTAGTTATCTAAACAGACCTAGAAGGCTTGTGGTTGGGGTAGCAGTAAGCCATCTGAGGAGAACTTTCCCAGGTTCAAAACCACAAGCCTGCACTATAAGCCCCCTTCATCTCTGCTCATACTGTACAGGTCTAATCTGGTTCAACCCTAATCCTTAAAGAGAGATGCTCAATAGACAAGCAAGTGGAGATTCAGCCCAGGATTCTCTCTTTTGCACACAGATATAGAACTACCCCCAAATATATACAATGCTGAAGAATGAAGAATTTTCTAAAGGGTAGTGTTTATTGAGGAAGGCATGCCATACAACAAAATGTTGTTCAATTTGTGGACGATATACATACTAACTATTTGTTACAGTCATATATTCGGGGTGTATTCTTTCCTTTCGCTCTCCTTATACCACTTACATCCTAACCGTTCTCCCTTCTGACCTTCCTTTACCACCGGTAGGATGCGGTTTCCTTGATCTACTCTTGTTGTTTCTTGATACGTAACCAAGGACAGCCTCTCTCCTACTGAGCACCGCATATTATGGGCCAGTGTCACCCTTCTCTCACATTCCATATGATTCCTGCTTATCTAATAGCTACTACAGAATCCTTATATACCAAGCTGCATGTACAATACTCTTCATTCTTGATCTACGCAATCACAGCGTACTGTCTTCGTCTTGAATCACTCTCCGGAACTTCTCCTTAAGTTCTTGCTCCCCTAAGTGCCTATCAAGGACACAGTGTCTCTTCGTGAGTACCTCCCTTGAGACAGCAAGTTAGCGACTCGACGTAGAAGTACGTCTCGCGTAACATTGGGCCATGACGAGGATGCAGCCATCGTAAGCGTCAAGCATGAGCTTAGGAGCATGCCAGACGATGGTGGTGCCCTACCCAGCACTGAAGCTGCCACATTCTCAAGGAGTTATGCCTTTGAGTTTCTACCATGGCTTGATTAACTGAAAGGCTTCTGGAGAAAAAAAAATGGTTACCAGGTTGCATCCAGGCCACCAATCAAGAGACAGGACTTCTGACAAAATATCACTATACTTCAACTTTGTGTTGGCTATTGTCATTAGCAATGTTATGGAGGTAATGTCAAGTTGATTCTTCAGTGTCGTACCAGCATCTGAGTCCACCGATACATCCCCATCATCATCCTTGGAGGGTCCTGAGTTGTATTTCTTGCCAGAGTTTGCTTGTGTTTGTTGTTCCGAGTCATCAAACTCAAAGTTGTCGACCAAGCTTGAAGTCCCGTGCGAGTCAGATTCAGGTGGTGAAGGGGCATGCCACCTATCGTAGTGATCGTCCTGTGACTTGTCTGAGATCGAGAGCACTGTAGAAGACCTTTCTGGAGCCAGGAGCCTGCGGCAGCTATCATAATGGCACCCATAGGTATCATTGCCACAGTAGGTGAGAGTGCCACCTGCCAAGTAGTCCTTCCTAGCGTCATTGCCGCTTGCAGGAGAGGGGTCTTGATCAATAGGGTGATTGAACACTATGCAACCATCTTGGTACCTGGAAGATGAGGGATGCATGTTCGTGGGTTTTTCGGGGGTAGTGCAGGTAATATAAGCCATGCCAGATAAGCCAATG
>JBBPMW010000791.1:0-14118 GCA_038090535.1 Tylopilus alboater | reverse complement strand
CAGAGACGACCAGTCCCCGTGTTAATGAAGACGAGCGGGGCGTCCCGCTGAGTCCGCTTGACAGCGCTGCGAATAGCTGCCGTCGTCTGCGATGGGCCCACATAATTGTTACGCAGTTCTGCGAGAAGCGGGGCTCTCAAAATAATGCTTTCACATGAGACAAGAAATATTTACCCTGAGTAACGGGATCAGGTGATTGTTCAAGCTTCAGAAGCACAGCGTTGTACGCATCGATTGCTTCGTCATAGCGGCCGGCGCCAAGTAGTGCTGCATGCTTTCTCTCGTAGCCACATGGAGATGATGGGTCGAGTTTGATCGCCTGTGATCGCATTGGCTGATTGCCCAAGTGTAGATTAGGATACACGTACCGTGTCGGCATCCTCCAACGAATCTTTCCATGATCCAATCCCAGCCCGTGCTTTGCTTCGCTTGGTCAAAAGGTCCGTCGATAAAGGATCGAAGGTCAGTGCTGCAGCGTAATGGACAATTGCATCTTCATATGAAGCAGAGTCCATGGCGATATCCCCATGTTGTTCTAATGCCTTGAGACAACGCGCTTTGAAGTCTTGATGCTTAAATGTCAGAAGGTACCGAGGGCCATGAACAGGGTAAGGCCTCACTAGCAACCCATTCGAGTTCGTCTACATACTTCATGTCCTTCTCGAGGGTGTTCATCATTCTGTGGAAGTAATCCGCCGCATCCTTTGTGTGGCCGGCAGCGAGAAGGACTTCGCACTTTTGCCGATAGACTATAATTCCCGCCCGGCTGAGCTTCCATCCTGTGATCTTCCAAGGCCATGGGACATACGCAATAACCTCATGATAACTGTGGACTTGACGTACCATTGACAAATCCTTCCAACGCGAATCCTCGTGGAAGGGCCTGGGATCTCCGGCCCGTGTCAAAAGATCGATTGCATGACCATAGTCACCGTCATTCACTGCAGCCGCTGCGAGAAGAACAACCATTTGTGCCTGAAAAGGAACTGATTAAATCGCGGCAACAGTCCGTTACTAACACAACCCACTAAGACGAGATGATGCAATGGTTCATCAGGTTCGAGCTTCATCAGCTCTTCCACTCGGGAGACAGCGGCATCGCACAGCCCAGCTAGGAACACGAGGACAGCCTTGATGGAAAATGTGTTTCATTGCGATGTATGCGGGCAGGAACTCTACATACCTTGACGAGCAACAAAAAGCTCACATCCTCTGCGCCTGCGTAACGAAAGGCGAGATCAAACGCCTGCATCGCGCTTTCATAGTTCTCTTGATAACATAGAATGGCACTCTTGGCGATATGACCTTCTATTGAACGTTTTGCCTTGATTGCCTTTAGATCGCACCCACTAAGCACATAATGAAGATCGAGAACATGAAAAGTCACCATTTCAGCGTCGTGGAGAGCATCGTCCCACTTTTCCATACGTGATCGAAGTATGGCACGGGTAAAGTATATTGTGCTGATCTCGGAGGGTACTTGGAGCTCGCCTAAGGCAATCATCTCGGTGAGGACCCTCTCGCACATCTTGAATCAACTAAAGCGTCAGCGGAACTCTTTTGGTCCATGCCGAGAAAATCTTACAGCCGGGTCCTAGGTTCCAAAAATGAGGCGATCAGATTAGTCCATGGAGACATCACCGACTTCGAAAAGCTCACCGTGTTGTCAATGAGTCCCTGAATGGGGTCAACGAACAGGTTGGGGTCCGTCAAATTCCAGACAGAAGAATGGCCATCTCCCCCGGCTACGAGAACATAGAAGAAGAGAGCGATAGAACATGGCTCGTAGTCGTGCTTGATGATGGGGGGACCCCACTTAAGCATGTCTGAGTCCCAAACGCGCACATCCCGTTTGTCGAGACCCACTACCATTGTGCGGCCGCGTGAGATGGCGAGTTGAGTCATGCCTTCCGGACATGTTGCTAGCGTTGACCCAGTGGTGGTATCGAGACACTGAGTACGCATCTCCGAAGCAGCCAGGACTTGCTCATCGCTCAACCAGACTAGCGTACGAGGGTTGGATCCAGTGGCGTCGAGAAGAAGATCGCCTGTCAGGCTGTTCCAGATGCGGAGCGAGTCTGGTTCAATGTCTGCCACCGTAGCAATGCGGTCGCCCTGTGGTGAAAATTGGATGCACCTCACTTTGCGAGAATGCGCTGCCAGAGGTCCAACGAGGACCTTGCCCGAAGTGATGCTCCAGACGCTGACCTCGCCGTCGTTTGATCCACTTGCCACAGTCGCCGAGTCCGGAGACACGTCCAATGCTGTGATCTTTTCCTTGGATGAGGTGGATCGGATTTTTTGTTGCACGATCAAGTTTGAGTTCCAAACGGTGATCTTGCCGTCTTCTCCTCCGCTCACGATGTACTTCGAATCGTTGGAAACAGCAATAACCCACACCCGCCCATCAGCCACCGCTGTCCTCGTACGACCATCTGCTCTTGACAATTGAATCATCCCACTGGAAAGGCCATACACGATACTCCTGCACTTGACGTCCGGTAGGAACGCCACCGAGCGAACTACGGCGTCATGCTGTTGCGTGTATGCTTGTTTCGGAACATCTTTGCGCACTGTCAGTAACCACTGTGACTCTGACACCCACTGCTGGTACCGTGGGCTCAACTGAAAGCGTACCCTTATCAGACGACATCTTTCACCCACAACAGATGCGGGCACCCAGGTGGCGGAGATTCGTTGGATATCTTCAAGATGGTTTCGGAATGGAGGCAGGATTGACCTCAGACTCACTGGCAGAGAACGAGTAGGTTCTAGCTAACTTTTTGCTGGTTCTGACTGATCCCGTGATCTTATTCCAGTGACTCACTCAAACGAGCGCCCAGGGACGAGCACCATTTTCCGGGACGGGTTGGCACTAACAAGTTGCTCAGCTTCATGAATTCATCACTGATGTTTATTCACTAGGAACTTGTTGGATCCAGGACGAATTTAGGGTAACTTTATCTACGGAAGTGAGTAATTGATCAAGGTAAAGGCGGTTTTTTGATTCCGTGACCACTGCAACTCGACCTTCATCAGGATCATCTCTCCACAGTAACCTGTCTAGATGTCCGTCCACCTCGTTCCCAACAAGGAGCTACAGTTTCATGGTCGACCATTCCATTTTAAACTATGATGAATTCACTTATTTCTTTTTAGGACCCTTCACTCGACCCGTCAAAAGTACTCTGATCATCACAAATGACAACGCGACCCCAGTTGCCTTCAAAATGAGAACCACGGCACCAAAGGTCCGTATATCTCTGTTTGGATTCAACAAGGGTTGATTGAGGCACCCGTAAGCTGTTCATTGTGCGTCCCAATCAAGGTAGAATCGAGCCCAGAGATAGCATCGTCGTGATAAGTACGCTTCGCACGGAAATGTTTTACTCATACCCCACCTCATTTTCACCTTTTCTCAGTAACGTTTTCCCCTGCGATTGCTACGGAGGAACAAATTTCGTTGTATGAAAGACGTTCGGATAGATTCCTAGTCCAGAGCACCTCTATCAACTCTGAGAATACAGAAGATCCCCATTCTATGGTAAGAACCGTTGGCGTCATCACTCGAACCCATCTAAAGTCGTTGCAGTGGAACGTACCCCATGGCGCAGGTGACGAACGGAAAATCCATTCACAAAAGATAACTGCGATGTATCTCCCACTACTTGAAGAGGACAAGAGCACTAATCCTGATGTACGTTTCGGCTTCCCTGCGTTCTTGATATCACCAAATATTAAAACAACTCACAGGAAATCAACCATCCGACGGCGGTTTCTACCCAGTTCACACGTCTACCGTCTGCGTCTCTCTTAGTGGGACGACCTCCATCACCACAATCGGACAGTAGTGAGTCAAGAAACGAGTCTCGACGGCCACCTGGTTCAGGCATCGTCAACGCAGACCTTGAACGAACCTTATCATCCTCTCCTGGTCTGACGGTTCGGAGTAAACAAGTCCTCGAACAGCAACTCAGTGACGCTCAGGAAGAGATAAGACACTTGCGCACACTGCTAGCTCGTTCGGGTGATGGCACGAATTCCGCTACAGATGCGGACGTGCGAACCCGTTCGTCGGGTCCCAAAAGTCTCACTTCCGGAGTGGAGTCGATGGTAGCGGCGCTGAGCAATTTTGTGCATCCTCTCGCGAGTCCCGGGCTCCTTGAAGGTGCCCACAGTTAACTCGTTGGCTCTGGATCCTGAGACTCAGGGACATCCTGCTATTCCTCTTGATCAACCGCTTGAAAGGTCTATGGTTCACTCTTACGATGCATAATGTAGATACCTTTGATCACGCGCCGTCACCTAGATATGTTCAGGACGTTCATCCGAGCAATAGTTGTCTGAAAATCAGAAACATTGAGAATCAAGCATACTATGAGATTGTCCATCCACATGCCGCGAACGGCCAACAAATGGCATATAACGGAGTATCACAATACCTGACGAATGCTTTAATATGTTCCAGCCAACTTCATCCGGTCCTCCACTTCTCTCCATTTCTTCCACATATCCAAAGACCCCTCCACACAGATCACACGCAATGCAGGCGCGACGCGCTTCAAAAACTTGGCGACGCTTTCCGGGTCGTCGATCGGGGAATCACGAACATTGAGAACCTGGAGCACAGATGATGAATACGGAGGGTGTCCGCTCTCTCGGCTCGAGTGGTCGCCGCGCGCATCCTCTTCCTGCTCCCTCTCCCGCGTGCTTTGGGTCCCCTGGTGTTCGTCCTCGGGCCTCAGGCCCCTCCCATCAAAGGCCACTCTCAGCTTTTCCAACCTTGGGCACCGCCTCATGAACTCACCGACGCCGTCAAGCGTCGCGGCCACAAATCCCGGTAGGTCGCTCGACTCCTCCACGCCCACCCACGGTATCCCACACTCTTCGAGCTCTTGGAGGTCGGCGCCCCACGCATTCGCGGCCTCTCGCAAGAATGCATCGTCGATGGCGATCGTGCCAAGATGAAGGAGTCGAAGTGTGCGGACATGTCGGAGAGCGAGCAGGGGAGAGAGCGTTTGGGAGGGGTGGATGAGGAATGGCGACGCGGCGCTCGAAAAGGAGCCCAAGTTGTGCTTGAGCGTGAGAGAGATGGTGCGAGGCGGGGATAGCGCTGCGGACGTGGACGTCGTGACGGCAGCTTGAAACGTCTTCTGTACTTGGCGGAAGAACGCCTCGATAAGCACACTTGGGGCTTGTACGTCATATGAGAAGGTGATGGTGCCAAGGAAAGGTGATGTGACGAGAGAGACGAGAGCTGTACACTGATTGAGCGAATGTGCCATCACTTTGAGAGACTTCAAGACGGGAAATGTCCGTTTACTAGTCGCTCTCATTTGATCCTTGATCTTGGCAGAAGAACAGCCATTTACCAAGAAATCAAGACCAATATCGCGACGGAGGCATAGACTCATCTCTCGCAGGTACTCCATCCCAGCGAGACATGCCAAACACTCGGGCGAGATATGAATCGTGCAGCTCAGTTCTATTTTCCGCAGAAACTTGAATTCCCCTTCTAGAAGCTTCACTGCCAAGGTGGAATGCGGTGTCGTGGATGTGAAGGACTCGATTCGGAGAGTTTCCAGCCGGGTTGCTTTGGTCCGTATAGCCTGGAAGAGGTCGTAGACTTCCTCTCGCTGCGAAGCCCTGGGACATATGACACATAGGCTCGTCATTGACCCCAAGTGTTGCTCAGTCGATAAGATCTTCGTCAGCAGATGTATCATCGGTGCAGCGACCGAAATGACGGAGTAGTCAAGAACTCGGAGAGAGGGGAACAACGCGCCGAAATTTGACGGCGTGATGAGGGTAGCTAGGGCTGCATCGTCCAGTCTAGGGAGGTAAAACGACGCAGGTTGAGCGATACACCAGATGCGGTGCGCGTATTTCTGGACAGAGGACCAGTCAAGAGGCGTGGGCTCTCTCTTGAAGGACTAGACGGGTGGCGACGAGGGTGGCCGTCAACGCGACGCATAGAGCATGAACGAGGAACGCGACTCACGATAGTCTTCCCCCGTTTAGTTAGCTGCCAGACGTCGGGGGGCAAACACATGATGAGCGGGGCAAGCGAATGTTGCGTCTTCCAGAGGACGTCGAGGGCAGGTTCTGCGAGCGCTTTGCACGTCCGGGCAAGCCTCGCGACGTCCCTGGGATTCCTCAGGTAGCGACTGTCATGCCACGCAGGACGGTCATCCGCCAGGAAGTGGATGATGGGGAGAGCGAGTTCACGGATGAGGAGAATATGGTGCATGGTCCGGCCACACGGCGAGCAAGTGCTAGACAAGGCAGACAAGTAGTCGAGACTTTGAAGTCGTCGACAACCGATGTCACAACGACGGGTGGCTGAGCAATGTCAACCTAGTGGGTGACCTTGATGGCAAAATGGCAGAATGACCGCCCTGGAGGCCAACTCCGGTTTTCTCAGACTTTTGGTTGGTCCGATAAGAGTAAACTCTTGATGGTTCACCGTTCTGGCGCCGATGCCGGCGACGTTACCATCCCTGACAGCGTTCAGTCATTAATGAATCGGCGCGCATACAAGGAAGTGATGATGGGCGGGATTTTGAAACGCGCGGCTCTCCGTCGCCAAGCTTGTCAAGCTTCGGCCACATCAAATTTCGCACATTGACACCGGGTACTTGCCGGACTCCAACGAACATTCCCTCCGAATTGTGTGGCTCTGGTATAGGAGAACACTCCACTGAATCCTGCGCTGTCTACGGCTTTCTGACTCAGTTATCATGGGTTTAACGGATGCGTTTGACTTCGCACATCTTGCCAGTGAGGCCTAGTGAAGCTTGAAGGTACGCTCGCCTATTATAAGCTTGACTAATGGCCAATGTTTTCACCAAGAATAGATCGAGGTCCACCCGTTTAGATGCGACGAATGCCTTCAACTTGTCCAAGCTCCACAACCTTCATCTGTTGATATGTGGGGTCCAGAAATACCCTACAATCGATGAGGTTTGAGTTCTCAGCTCTCAGTAAGCCGTAGGACACATTGTATGGAAACATGGTGGGATTCCTTTCAGTGTGAAAGTTACTTGACAGAGAATCCTTCATTTCAGCCCTTTCCTAACACCATATCTCGTGTTGGTATCGAAGGAAAGATAGTGGAAAAATCGAAGATAAACCTTTTGTTCTGACGGAGGGTACAATTTTAGTGTGAATTTTGGTTTCAGACAGATAATTTTGCTCGTCTACGAGCTAGTGTCCCTCCAGAAACACAAAGGTAAGCACTTTTTTGCGATCGACGCTCACGAATGGTATTGTTGATTTCTAAAGCCCCCATTCTTCACTGTATACTTGTTTACTCGCCAGTGGCTGTCAGGCGCTTCTGATAAGCCTATCGTCTTCTGTTGTCATGCCATCACCAGCTCTCCACCCGTAGGTTTGCGAAGGTCCATTTCACATCTTGCTTGCTGTACACCATCTAGGTTGCGAGTGAACCTCGAATCCCTGCTTTCACAACCAATCGTGACCGTATCAATCGTGCTTGTTGCATTCCATCTAAGAAGTGGGTGATCGTCAAATCCATGCTTTCACATCCGTCTCACGATCGTGTCGTGCTTGTCGCATTCCATGTAGGAAGTGAGTGGTCACGGAACCCTTGCTTTAACGCCATCTCATGACCATATCGTCTTTATCGCATCCCACCTAAGGAGTGAGCGATTATCGAATCCATGCTGGCCCTGGTACCTCGATGGTAAAGCTCGGGGAGCTGGGATGCAACATTAGAAGCATTAGTGACTCTGGAAACCAACGCGTCGCTGAAGTGGCGAAGGAGTCACAGAAGGGAGGCAACCTACGAGGGGGCTTTTACATGTAGGCTGAAAGACCCTTGGCATTTCGCATGATCACCTGAAGCTCGGAAACCGTCCTGGGGCGCGCACTAGTAAGTAATACTGTTGGAATTTTGAATATTTGCTGCAGACGAATATCAACTGCTCAAGAGTAGAGCGCAGAGCGACCCATCGGAAGCCGTGGACTCACATGGTCGCTGACGTTACTTAATAGTCATAACCCACTGGTATGGGGCGTTCTCCATTCGCTTTGGTTGGTTAATCTCTTCTCTCACCTTTTCTCCATGCCACCCAATGAAGCAGCGACGTTGTCATTGCATGCATGTCATTGCCCAAGTGATGAGATGCACTCTATCGAGATGTCCATATACCTTGCTTGCGTATGCTAGTGCTGTGCACTGGGTCTCTGTCGAGGTCATAGCGGATTAACACCCGGTCCGGATGCAAGATCAGTCTGCAGTTGAGTTGGAGCTTCTGTCTCCGGCTGAGCGCCGAGACACATTACAGGGCGTTCAAAACATATTTTGTTGGTTCCGATGACCCGATAACTTCGGCGATAAGATGGCGTGGACATTGTTCCCGACATGGGTTCCCTCGCGTCACGAGTCGCGTGATCTGGGTAGCCATGCAACATCGTTGTCAGTAAGCTCCGACCTATCCATCTGCGGTCATTTCTACTGCCATGTCATCTCGGTCAAGCTCCCTTGAGCTTGAGCCATCGTTTCTATCACAATGCACAGGCTTTTTACCTCTTGCTGCATCTCCGGCATTGTGCCTTTCATGTGTGAAGGAGCTTTGCTGCGCATGGAACTCACCATACGCATCCCTTGCTCGTGACTATGCCAACCCCACCGACGAACACATGCTCATCGGGTTTTTGTCACAGGCTTTGATGGCAATGATCGTCCTTCAGTCAACCTGGTGATGGGGGTGATCTCGTGAGTTTGGGTCCATATGGTGAACGCCTGGTAATGCGTTCGGGATGTTTCGCTGCTCTGCATAAGAAGACCCTGCTGCCGGTGCATGGACAACCAATCTCGTTGGTCTCCCCGATGAAATCCTCCTTCCTTGCTTTTGTTGTGCTTGCGGTCTCCGGGTATGCGGAAGCCGCAACCTATTCGAGGACCGCTAGCCTCTCTGGGCAATCGTTCCTTGATGCCTTCTCGTGGCAGACGGAGGCCGATCCCACAAATGGACGAGTGTTAGTGGTCTGTTTTCCGTTCACTAAATATTCGTCTGATTGTATGAGGCAGGCACTATGTCAGCCGGTCGACAGCACAAGCAGACGGGTTGTATTCGGTTTCTGGGGACACAGTAACCCTTCGGGCAGATCATAAAACCGTTCTCAGTCCCTCTGGACCGGGTCGAAAGTCGTTCAGGCTGCGGTCAAACGAACAATACAGAACTCACGTTGCTATGTAGGTACAACAGTGGTTGCTGCTTTTTTGATCCCATTGAAAAATCGTTAGTTTCAACATTGGCCACATGCCTCAGGGCTGCGGAACATGGCCGGCCGTCTGTAAGTTCTTTGCTTGATTTAGAGATACAATGTGCTCAGCATCCACCAGGGTTCGTTTAGCGCTTCACATTGAGACATGCACTAATGATCTGCGTCTGGTCTTTGCTGGATATAGGGTGTGTTTGTTTTTACCTTCGCATTCTAGTCAAAATGAACTCTGATCCCAGGAAGTCGGTGATAACTGGCCAAATGAGGTGGGGATCACATGCATACCTATCACCGCGATGATTTGACATTATTGTACAGGGTGAGATCGACATCGTTGAGGGCGTCAATAACAAGGTCCCAAACCAATCAACCTTACACACGAGTGCGAGTGAGTGTCCCGGTAAAATTGACGTGCTGCTTCTTACCATCCTCCTGCAGATTGCGCCATGCCAGGATCTCGATGGATGACTGGGTACGCCCTTCGTGCTGTTTACACACCTGCGGTTTCACATCCTCACCCATTTCAGAACAAGTGTGGGTAATAACTGTGATGTCTACGCCACCCATAATGAGGGATGTGGCGTTCATCTCGCTGATAGTAATAGCTTTGGGCCGAAATTCAATGACATCGGCGGTGGCTGGTAATTTTGCCTGTTTTATCACACGTGTCGATCGAGGTTGCTAATCTGACTAGGTATGCAGTCGAGCGGAGCTCCAAGCACATTGCGATATATTTTTGGGAACGTGACAGTTCATCCGTTCCATCTGATGTAAAGTATCCAGGGAACTCTGCTGATCCCAGCAACTGGGTAGGCCATTCGTACTGATGTTTAACGCAGATCACCAATATTTCCGTTAGGGCACACCCGCAGCTTACTTCCCAAACACGGATTGTCGTTTCGTATCTCATTTTGGGCCTATGCACATTATCATTAATCTGGCCTTTTGTACGTGGCAATTCATATTCCTGTGCAGATGCACCACAAGCTGATGACTTACTTTTGCAGGCGGAGATTGGGCAGGTGCCGTCTACCGGTCCGACGGATGCCCCTCGACCTGCGTCGGTGAGCTCCACAAAATCGGCCTTTATTTTGCGAAACGAAACTCATCGTGTGGTCAGACCATGTGAACAACAACCCAGGGGCATTTTCGAAGGCCTACTTTGAGTTCAACTCCCTGAACATCTACGAGTAATTGTAGGATCCTTGGGGGGGGTCCGTGTGCCTCTTGTCCTTTCGGATACCAAGAATCAATGGAAGAAATTCTACGGTCAATGTTATTTGTGTGAAGGGCAGGTAGCCAAGTTCCGTGAGACGCGAATGTCGTTGAGGCTCGAAGGTTTCTCGATGCTAAGCCCACTGATCGAGTGGAAAGTCGACTCAAGTTGGCCGGGTTAGCCATTCACGACTTTCTTTCTTCTCCTCTTCGTCTCAACGACCGAAAGATGGATGGTGTGCCAGCCTGGCGTGTTAGCGCCGTCGGGTATTTCACCTTTGTTTTACAGCATATTATAGAGAAACTCACGCAGTAGGATCTGTATCATATTTGCTGCGGTGATAAATACGACGACGATGCCACTCCCCTTAGGTATACCTTGGGGGTGGCGTCGATCTATTGGCAGTCATCGCGAACTTGGGAGCGAGGCGTTTGGTGTATGTGGTATAGGTTAATAGCCGTGGGTCGGATCTTCAGTTACCCTAACCCACCTTGAAAAGAAGATAGAGTTGAAACCTGGTCCTGTCAAACCCCTACGCTCCAGTTAGACTTGATACTGTCTCGACGAGTCGCACGAGTCGTCCTCGCCTTCTTATTAGTAAGTTATTACCGTCCTCTACGTCACAACAACTTTCCTGAATCTATCGGATCTTCGCTCAGAGCGTTAGCTCTGGTGAAAGAGGACATTGCTTCTGCAATTGAACTCGGCGTGCTGGAACCACCTCAATCAAGAGTTCCCAAGGGCGCGATCGCATTTGACAAAACCACGCGTGAACTCCGATTCCTTGCGCGTCCTAATGCAACTATTTGGTGTACTCTTGCTTGCACTAGTATTATGTGTTGAGTATGCGCGTGTCCTGTGGATTGTCCGGCTGTCGCACAGTTTTGCAAGGGGTATCGCTTGAGTACTGATTTAATGGTTAAGATTAGAATGATACAACAATAGTCACGTGTAACTTTGGACTGAGACTCTTTCATCGCGCCTACCAAGGAATACACCATGGAAGCCAGGTTTTCCTCAGCATCGTGATATTAAACAACAATTATATAACCTATCTATAGCAGGGACCATATTGAGACTCGAATCTCATAGCGAACCGTCTACTGGATGGGGATGCGCTTAGCCCGTTGTTCGGGAGAGGTCTTGGGGAACGTGATCGTCAAGATGCCGTTCTCTATCTTGGCCGCCACATCCTCGGGCTAAGCTGCATCAGCATCCGCTATGGAGGGGTAAAAAAGCACCAGTCTTACCTTGGTCCCGAAGGGGAGCTGCAACGTCCGGGAGAATTTCCCGGAGCGACGCTCACGAATGACATAATTCTTCTCTTCCTCGGAGTCCGGGGCAGCTGACTCGCCAGAAACCGTCAGACGATTCTGGTGGACATCGATTGCGATGCCTTCTGGTGTCGAGCCGGGGAGCTCGAAGGTTGCCGTGATGGTATTGGTATCCTTGGATTCGTGAAGGTCCAATCTTAGGAGACTTCAATACAATATAAAATGCGGAGATAGATAAATTACCTTGGACGGTAGACTTCACGGTGTCGCGATGCCGCGTGCCTGCCCTCTGTTCAGGGAGCGCAGGCACAGGGGCAGTGCCTAGCTGCGAGAGCGTCTTCGAAGGAACGGACAAACTCGATGGTAGGGTCGTGGTGGAACTGAACCAGGGTCATTTTAGAAGTCTGAAAGCTCGGAAGATCTGATCTAAAGCTTGGAGCTGGAGAAGTCGTTTGGCGAGAACTCGTGAAGATATGTATTGTGATAAGAAGACGTCCATGAATGCTCTCTTTTTATAAGGCTCGGCAGTTCAACATCTATAATGTTCTAGATCAAAGGAGAATACGACATGTGTTTGCAAGAGTGGGAGGTAGGTCGATCATGTATTAGCATACTCTTGACTGTTCAGCAACTTTCGAGATCGTTCGAAACCTGGCGGTGAGTCTCGTTTTGGAGGGCGAAACGTTGTTGGCACGTATTTGAAGGGGATGGTAAAGACCTTCAACGAGAGACCGTTGACTGATGGCCAACGTTCGCGAGACATTCACCTACAGATGAAGTGTCCAATATCAATGCCTGCAGGACAAGATGCAAAGGGAGTAAGCATTGTTGACATCCGTTTGGCAGGTCACGGGATGGAATACTTCCTTCTGAGTCAATACGACGGACGACGTTCGCCATGGACGACGCGGACATCGATGCGTTTGTGCAATGGTTCCAGTGGAGTGGAGGGTTCGTTGATACGAAAGTGATGGGTATCACAGAATTTCCAAGCAGTGGACGCGGAGCAATTGCGTTGTGTGACATTCCGGTATGTGCATTATGATGTTGCTGATGGTTACTTGGTACCCATTCTACGCTGACCATCATTCGAATCTGACAGGAAGGATATACCCTTTTCACTCTCCCACGCACAATCACACTTTCAACGCGAACGTCTCCCCTTCCTGCTCTGTTTGGCTTTGACGCGTGGCGTGCACATGGATTACACAAAGGTTGGGTCGGGTTAATCTTGTGTATGATGTGGGAGGATGCGTGGGCACATGAATCGGTTGTCATGGATCCAGGCGGACAAGGCCAGGACCACGTACAGACGAAATGGGGACCGTATATGCGCACCCTCCCGACGACATTTGATACCCCAATGTTCTGGAGTGCAGAGGAGCTCTCGGAGCTCAGAGGGACATCCGTGGTAGGCCGGTCAATCAAATCAATCACCGTTCGTTTTATCTGATCTCGGATACTGTGGCGTTTGGGCTCTTCATCACATTGCTGTGCGATAGATAGACAAGATCGGTCGCGACGACGCAGAATGTGCGTACACTAAACAACTTGTTCCGGCAATCAAAGTTAGTGCATACTCTGTTCTGCTGGGATTCTACCCTTTGCTGCAACTTTTGCCTCTAGACGTCCCCCGCTCTCTTTCCGCCTAGTCATCATGCAAAATGGTATACTCTTGATGCATATCATCGTGCTGGGAGCCGTATTCTATCACGCAGCTTCACAGTCAGCCGCTGGACAGATGGAAAAGTCGAGGAGGACGAAGATCGCGATGATGCGACACGGGCGAGTGATGTGGATGAAGTCGAAGACCTCCAACCGGAAAACTTGATCGAATCTTCCGTGCATATTGACGACGCTCATTCTCACCCCTCTTTACTCGGAGATCCCAACGAAGGACTGGACACAGATCCGCAAGATGACGAGGAAGATGATCCTTCAGATGTAGCTATGGTACCGATGGCAGACCTTTTGAATGCAAGCTGGGGCAGCGAAAATGTGAGCTCAGTCATTTCGTGTTGTTCTCTGTGCCAAGGGTCCTTTGGCAGCTTTCGAAATTGATTGGCCAACTCACATTGGTTTTTAGGCAAAGCTGTTCTACGAACCGTTTGTACTACGAATGGTAACCACAAATAACATAAAGGAGGGCGAGCAGATCGTAAGTGTACTTTCCCCCGGCTTAGCTGTTTTCCTCATTACACGCTATTGGGACGAAAAATGTCATTCACGTATGCGTGCGGACATGTATCATTGTAGTTCAACACATATGGCGACCCACCAAATTCAGATCTTCTGAGGCGATATGGACACGTTGATTTAGTCCGACTACATTCCTCTCTATCTACTCCCACACCTGATAGACTTGGAGACGTGGAGATG